>PVKA01017105.1:0-19586 GCA_004027165.1 Ctenomys sociabilis
CTATAAAAAAACCTGTAAATATAATTTCATGTATGCACCTTGTACAGTACCAAAACGTTATGAAAACAGTTTGCAATGTATTAATTCATCGACTCTGTATGGTTAAGGTGTCTTGAAACTGTCTGATTGACATTTGTATTTTAATAAAATAAAAATAAATGGAAAAAAAAATTCCAGAATCAAAAAATTCAATGTTTACCCCATATTTAAGGAGAAAAATCATTTTAACAGTCAAAAATTTCAAACTTTAAGGTGATACCATACTTACAATTTGGGTAAATTATTTTTCTCTATAAAAATCACCAGCAACTTTTACAATAGTTAAATTTAATTAGAAATTTTAATACCATTATGTTGAAAATGATATAAAATATTTGATAATTTGCCTACCATGGGAAAATTCTTACTATATTCTTTCAGTCATGAAGAACACTAGGTGAATCAACGTGCACATTTAGACCTTGTGCAGGAAGACGGACCTGGTAAGTTTTATAGTGGCAGAAAATTTGAATGAGAAAGTAGGTCAGTAAAGTACGAGGAAAACATTAATCAGATTTTAAATGATTATTTCACTGTCATTATCGAGAAAATTGAAGTGAATGTGGAATCACAGCGCCTTTGCATTTCTGCCTTGGTTCTAATCTTGTAAGTCCTCCTTTCTACGAAGTGGCAATTTCTTCTTCCTTATGTCATCTCATTTCCATCGTCTCTGCTGACACACGGCTGCAGCAGCAGCTGATGCTGTTAGGAAAATGCAACCAAAATTGTAGAATATATCGTGTGCTAATACGATTCTGGAGGATTTTTAATAAAGGAACAGCAACTTTCTCTGACTCTTGGGATAATTGGCTACATTTCAAGTGGAAAATTATATCCCGTCTACCTTCCCTTGTGTGGTCATTTGTTTGGCAAGGTCTGTAAATTCAGAATGAAAGCAAATGAAATAAAAATAAAACTCAACTGTCTCATTGATATTTGTACTTCAATAAAATAATAAATAAAATAAATAAATAAAAATAAAGCTCAAATTTGCCACTTAAGAAAAAGCACAGAACGCCTTCTCAGTGGTGGTGTATTTGGCCACAGAAGGAATGTGACCACCTACCGAGTGGACATACCTTTATGAAAGGTTTCAAGAAGGCCTCTTTGACAGTCTTGAAAGATTTTGTGTTGTGGAAATAATAGAAGCAAGTATCCATCTAGATTCTTCTACTAAAGACTTGAGAATAAGCTAATAAACAACTAACCAAATCATCCGCTCCCCACAGCACACAAATCAACCACTTACTTGATCACAGTAGTAAACCCCTGGGGCCCAAACCATTCCCTCACCTCCCACCTTGAGCAGCACATTCTGTGTATCAGATCTACAAATGGAAAGAAGCAAGAGTAGTATTTACTGAGAAAATATTCAAGTAAGTTTGTTCTTGACACTAAATCTGCTACTCTTGGTATATATTTCAGTGAAAAGCTTGAATGACAAGCAAATCTAAAGTTTTAATGCAAAGTAAAATACCCATTCATTCCATGTCAATAGTAACACACCATAGAACTCCAAAACACTATTCCTCCGTGTTTGTTCTCAAACACAGTGTTCAAAATTTAAGGACAGTTAAACACATTCCATGTATAACTGTATATGTGAAAGGCTTTGAAGAAATGTGGTCTCATTTATGAATACTTCAATGCTTTTGCGTTTGAGAGAATAACAGAATTAGAGTTTTTAGAGACCTCAAGGCATGATGAGGGAGTGTTTCTCTCTTATGAGCTATCACCTCTAATGCTCTACACACCATGCTGAGAGGCAAGTAGAAGGGCTTCTGCTTCATGACATTGCAGTAGAGCATCTTTTCCATTGCATCTGAGGAATATTTTTAAGATCTGTCTCGCTGGGTTGTGAGAAATAAGCTATATTACCTCCCCGATGAAAAGATGAGGGATAGAGAAATTGGAAGGTTAAATGGTTTGTTCACTACCTCATGCTAAGCTATTGGCAGAGGAAATATATGAGAATAGCCTCTGGACTTCAGATCTGTTGCTTAGCTACTGATCCACAATAGCTCCCAATTGACTTGAACTACAGAGTGCTAGAGAATTTGAAGATTCAAAAAAGATCACGCCTCTACTGAAATGAAAAGTGGAAAATTATATCAACACATTGTTCTATACAAAAAACATTTTCGCCACTCTCATTGTAGAGATTCTTATCTTAATTCATTCTACTTATTTTGAATTTTATACTATTATAAGCATATTCCTAGATGATACATTTTGTAAATATTCTGTAGAAAATAACTACCTTAGCTCACCTCAAATACTCTCCTTATAATATGTGTTGATGAAAGAAACAAAATAATCCTAATGTTCACTTAACCTTACCTAAAATATGGAAAGTTATAGAATCTGTAAGGTAATATATGTTGTTATGCAAACCACTCCATTGCAATGGAAAATTGAAGCAAAGTTAGTACTTTTTCCCTTTTTGTAGTGGGCTAGCTAGGTATATTTTTCATATCAGGTCAAATTTGGATTTGCTTATAATAGTCTGACCAGAAAAATGCTTTGATTTCTAACATTGTCCCACCAAATAAAAAGATAGTTTTAAAGCATTTTATTTTACTAACCATGCCATAAAAGGAAATACATGTCTGTCTGTCCCCTTTCCCTTTTTGTTTTGATGGGTGTGAGCATGGCAGAGAGGAAGGTGGGGATACCGCCCACTGCTAGGGCGCATCGTCCCTATGTAGATGATCATTTCATGTGAAGTCTGACTCCCTCTGACGAGCTCACCCTCCATGTCTCCATGTGGAAATGCACAGAGATATCCTGTTTGATGGAATAGGTAAAAAGAGGCCTTATAGCAAGAGGCTCAGCTGCACTTTAAGGCTGAGTTATTCAGAGCCAGGAGCAAAGGCGGCAGCTTTCCGAGAACCTATCACTTCCATCAGAGGTGACTGCAGCCAGCAGGACATGTGCAGTAACATGCAAGGGAGGTGGTTCTTCACCAGGGCTGCGCTATCTCGGCTCAGCACTTAAGAAATCATAACTCAGGCCTACCTGATAGTTCAGTGGACTAAAGCGCCTGCATAGCATCTGGGGTTCAGTCCCCGGCATGCTGTGCCAGCCCTGCCCAAGGGGTGTGCTGAGAAGGCAATTGAGACTGGTTGTGGTGGCTCGTGCCTATAATTCCAACTGAAATTTTCCAGAGACTGAAAACAGCAGAACCACTGTGAGTCCGGTCTATATAGTAAGACCCTGCACACCCTGTAGACCCTTTCCCAAATACAGAAAAGAAGAAAGAAAGAAAGAAAGAAAGAAAGAAAGAAAGAAAGAAAGAAAGAAAGAAAGAAAGAAAGAAAGAAAGAAAGAAAGAAAGAAAGAAAGAAAGAGAAATCATAAATCATCATCGAGGAGCCTTCCAGAGCTCCTGGACTCAACGTCATGTGGTTATTCTTCAATCAAATTGTCTCCCTCATGATCTACAATTTCATGTAAAATTTAAACACACACACACACACACACACACACACACACACACACAAAACCACTAGGGCAGATCAGATAGCTCCGTGGGCTAAAGTGCAGATGCAGGGACAGGGTTTTGATCCCTGGCTTGCCATGCCAGCCCCATCCCCAGGGCACGCTGAAAGGAGAACTGAGACTGTGTGTGGTGGTGCTCACCTGTAATCCCAGCGCTTGAGAGGCTGAAAACAGGTGGACCACTACAAGTCCAATCTGTGTAGTGAGACCCTGTAGACCCTGTACTAAGTACATTTAAAAAAAATTGAGCCCTATATTCCCCCATAACAATTTTCCAGGATGGCAAATGTACATGTTTAGTGCATCTCAAGTATAATGTCAGTTGCATGAAGTTGAAGCCTCTTCATTGAAACCCTCTTTAAAAAGCAAACCAACCAACAAAAATAAACCCTCCACTTTGGTCAGACTCTTCTTGAGCTTTTCTAATTTCAAACCAGTTTAGAAAATACATAAATAGGAGTCAGGGACATGGCTTAGTGGAATAAGCACTTTCCTGGGAAACGCAAGGGCCTGAGTTCAATCCCTGGTTCTGAAAAAAAAAAAAATACATTAATATTCTTCAGTATCTCTTCATTTAGGTTTCTTTCATATTTTAATGAGTTCTCTACATTTTGAAATTCTCTAATTCTTGTCCTTGTATATAATTCTTCAAACTTATCTGTTATCTTATGCTGTGTAATTTAGTTTCCATTCCATTTTCCCCTAAGATAACTACATCCCTGTCAACATACGCCCTGAAAGCGAAAGAACTAGAAATAATGGCCTAGTATTTTACTCATGCAGAGTATAAGCAGTTCTAGAAAGAAAGGACCACAGTAAGGGCCTTGAATCCTGGAGACAGACGTTTATGATTAAAAGGGATCCTGATTGGTTTCAGATCTACATTTTCCCATGGAGCTAAAATAAACTTCATTCTCTTTGTAAAAACTGCCTACCTTAGTCGCTTTCATAGTCACGGAGACACAATACCCGACATCCACCAATTAAAGGAGAAGCTGTTTTGGGCTCACAGGTTCAGAAGTCAGGCAAGCTTCATCGTCCATACGAGCTTGCTGAAATGCAGAGTTCTTGATGGAAGGGCCTGCCATGGAGAATAGAAAGTCAATCCCAGGAAGCGGAGAGGGAAGACAGTGATGGGACTGGACCTGCTGCTCTCCCTGCTGGGTCACGATCCAGTGATCCTCAGCCTCTGAGCCCATCAGAGGGGTCCACCAAAGAGTAAGGGTCCCCATACATCAAACCTGTGAGGCCATCAGAGTGCCCTCACCTCTCGCGGGCATCCTAGATGGAAACCATAACATTTTTTATTTTCTTTCACTCAGTAGAACTATAAAATGCAGTAGATAAAGCAATATCTCAATTTACCTAAAGCAGTCATATTATAATTATATGCAAAGACACCTTCATTTCTAAAAATACAGTATCTGAATATATTAACATATAATGTCACATTTAATTCTAAGAGCATACTAAAGAAAATAATATTTCACTTTGATCATTTACAAAAACACTCCAAATCAATGCCTTGTTAAATTGTAGGAATAGGCTCAGAGTTCTAATAATTCACAAATGGCATAATTATAAAATTACATTCACATGTAAAGTCTACATAGACACAATTTTTATTTTTTAGCTTTCAGATAATTGAATGAAATGCTTTTTCATCACTTTGAGATGATTTGTACGTGTATTTAAAAGCGCAAATACTGAAATAAGTGGAACAATCAAGGCAGGTTGCTAAAATTATGACAGAGCATGTAGGCAGCTAAAATCTCCATAAAATATGTCATTAGTATGGTGTTTTGTCAATCAAATGCTAATAAAATTAAAAGAAATAAAAAGTGTACGTGTCACATTTAATGGAAGTCATTGCATTAACTTTCATTAACAGTGAGAGAGAAATTATTCCATAGCTCCATATCCTGTGTACAAAGAGGTGCTGGTTGTTTGTTAGGTTGACCTTAGTTCCGAGGGACTGACATCACTTAGTACCCCACCATTAATATTTCTCTCTTGGGACCTCCCTGCCTAGGGCCCAGTGTGGTCACTCTCCAATGCACTCTAACTTCTGAGGATGAGATGGAAGAAACTGTTTTTCTTCTTTTTCTGATACAACTGGGATCCCTGGTGTATGAAATTAAAGACTCTAGAAAAATAAAACTATAGTATAATTTAGTATAATTTGTAATTTCCACATTAAGAGCAAGTTACTAAAGCTTAGATCATCAAGATTTAGATAATATTAAAGAAGCTTTATATTGTGTTCAAAAATTCTACAAATATAATCCAGTTTTATTTGAAAAATCTATGCCATAGAGCATTTCTACTTGTGGTATTGTATAGTTAAGTCAATGTGTTTAGACATCTCCTTAAGCAAAATAGCTAGGCTTTTTTTTTTTTTTTTTTTGTCTTTTTTGAGACAGGGTCTCACTATGCAGTTCAGGCTGGCCTTAAGCTCACTTTGTAGCTCAGGCTGGTCTCGAACTCACAACAATCCTCCTGCCTCAGCCTCCCGAGTGCTGGGATTACAGGCATGCGCCACCATGCCCGGCTTAGGCTTTTTTATATTGCCTCAGTAATTTTTTTGGTGAGACTCTCCTAATCACATTAGGATATATAAATTTTTTGAAAACAAAGCTGTAGTCTTACATGTTTTTAAAATAATTCTGTGATTATTTAAAGAGTATAATGGGGAAAATGTAAGAACGAATGACATTAGTTGAGAGTCCTATTATTCTGTGCTCATGTGATCTGTAGCTCTGCGGATGAACTTCTACAAGGATTATGAGAATAGTGCACAGGTTGAAAGAGGCCCCAACGTGCAAGTAACAGAGTGTCCCCTTGTACCCTGGCAGCTCACTTTTCCCAAGCATTCTGATGAAAAACAGAGTCAATGACGAGCACAGAATGGGTTTCCTAGAATGTGCTTCAGTGCCATGTAGCATCAGCGTGAGCATTTGAACCTCACCTGTCACTCGGTAGATACTGTCCTTCTGTAACCAAGCAATTCAATATAAGCCACAATCAACTTTATGAAAATTAATCTTTCATTCCAACAAAACCCGTTGTATTACAGGACAACCTAGCTAAGCCAGAGTCTCATGCATATTGCTGCAGACCAGCTTGAAAGAGTATTGACTGCACTGTTGGCAGGTTTGTGGAAGATCAACTTTGGAAAAATCCTAATTGCAGATATCTCATTCATACTAAATCCAACATCATATATCCTCAACCAGCTTTCTTAGAAGTTACATCTTCAATTAATGGGGAGTAGTATGCGACCTTGGAATTGACATAGCCGATTGTATTGTTCTTTAATTTTGCTTTCTGTATGTTCCTGGTTAGTGCACAAAATATAATTTTTTGTTGGTTTTAATCTCTGTCCTGTGAACTTGAAAATTCACTTGCTCAACATACATGTACAGAAACTTGGATTTTCTCTATCTCTCATGAAAACTGAGCCAGTTTTTTAAAATTCTAATTTGTATGTATTTTATTTCTTTTCATTGCCTCAGCTACGTAGGCTAAAAATTGTAATATATGTCAATGTGTTGAATGAGGTTGACATGCCCTGAAATTCCCTTCTGTTATGGAGTACTGACTTCAGTCTGTACCTCTTGGTGTAGTAGGTCTTTAGGTGACTCACAACAGAAGCAGAAGTGAGCTCTAAGTTTCCATGCAAATCAGCCAAATGGTACATTTATCTGATGTTAACTATGTTAGGTAACTTCCTTTCCTCAAGTGCTAAACTTCAGCTTTACCACTATTTTCATTCCTTGTATTTTCCTTTTAGCCTTTTGCAGTTCAGACTCCAAACTGCTTAAAATTAAATATAAAGGAGACAAAATAGCTACTACATGCCTTATATTTCACAAAAGTTCCTGGGTATTTAAATGTGTATGTCTTCAATTTCATTAAGAAAATGTTGTTTACATGGGCATATACGGCTAGCCATGGTGTTACAAGCCATAAAATTCCCTTTCCATGGCCAGATAAATTATTTTTAGAAGAGAAACTAGCTATTTTTTCTAGCTTTGTGTTCAGTGGCATTTCTTTTGATACAGTTACAGTTTATTTCCTAGACAGCAATATATTTTAATTCAAGCTACCTTAGTGTGAAATCTTCCTATGTAACAGGTATCATTGAGTGAGCAGTGGATCAAGGACAGAGTTAAGGAGACAACGCACTAGATAAGATGTGAAATGTAGAGTTGTACTATGCTGTGAAGTTAGTTGAGTGAAAAAATCAAAGGAGAGATGTTCCAATCAGCTTATGGTATTCACTGTATATTTTATAAAATAATATCATAAAATATATGGCATTTAAGAAATAAATTAGCATTGATCATTCACATGTAGAAATACCTAGTTTTACAAGTTGAAGTACAGGATATACATGTATATTAACGAGAACAAGCTGTGTTAAGTACTATGTTCATTATTACTGGAGTAATTTAAAAATAGAATGCACTGCATTCAGTGGCCACCCCACTTGTATCTGGCTATTTGGTGACTCAATATTGTATTGTAGTGAAATTCACACATGCATCAGACATCTGCAATTTTATAAAAATAACTGACTGCCAGGCAATCCTGTCCTAAATTGATATTGCTAGTGAGCTGATCTTACTTATTCTTTTATAATGTCCTCTCTTCAGGTTCCATCTTATTTCCAATTTTTCACTAACTACACTATCTCTCCATTATATCTTAGAAAAATGATGTTTCCTTGAATATGTTGCATAATTTGATCAGAAACAAGCCTATAACTGTCACACAAAGAAACAAATGCTCAAATCCAAGCAACTAATGTAACTTTAATATTCTACTCAAATGAATATAAATTTCTTTCAGTGCAATGTCCCAGCAAAGCTAATTTTTTGGCTCCTTTTCATGTAGTTATCACATATGTGCTTATATACAGGCAGCCTCCTGCTAATAAAACCTCTATAAAACTCAGTTTGATACTTTTACACACTGATAATGTGAGCAGATGTCCTTTATGAATTATTGCAGGGATTGAATATACTACTTGGTAGTATTGAGGATACTTATCATAATACTTTTTTCACTCAGAAAATACATGTAGAAGGGCCAGGGAGATAGCTCAGTGGAATAAGCTCTCACCCGGCAAGCACAAGGGCCTGAGTTCAATCCCCAGTCACCCCCCTCCAAAAAAATAGAAGGAAAATATACAGAGAGGCATATGCTGTTGTCTCTTTATAGTAAAATTCTCTAAATAAAAGTCCTTAACTTCCATTTACAGTACCTCTTCACTTGCTGATTATCTTACTTTTTTCCACTGAAGCTTTATTTTCTATTTCAGTGCAAGTCTGCAGCGCATCCTGACTGCATCCACCGTGTGGCTCTGGGGTCCACATCCCCCTCCTCAAGCCTTGTGCCTCCTTGCATCTCTTTATTTCGTAAGCCACATAGTGTTATTCTGTTTTTGTGTTCATTGCCTATTGTTTAGTCCCAAGAACAACTAAAGAAGGATGCAAGTGAAAGAGGAAACACAGAGCTAGTGCGGGTTTTTACAATATTCAAAGAATAATTGAGGTACAGCTGCAGGATAGACATTTTGCCTACTATGTATCAAGCATTAACTCTAATCACCAGCAACACACACACACACACACGCACACGCACACGCACACACACACACACTAAAACTGATAGCTGGGTTTTATTTTTGCTGTTATTAGTAGCTGGCTTGACTAACTTTTTTAATCTTACAAATGTATTCATATTGTTCATTTTGCTTTTGATTCAGTTGTTTCTTTTATTTTAAGTAAAGATTGGTATTTTCTGTTTCTTTTTTGTTTGTTTGTTGTTGTTGTTGTTTTTGTGGAACCAGGGACTGAACTCAGGCCCTTGCCCTTGCCAGGGAAGCGCTTATTGTAATGAGCTATATCCCCAGCCCAAGATTGTTATTTTCTATCTTCATTCATCATAAATATCTAATAATAGAATAATTACCATGAATACTATTTTCATAGAATGAAAACTATTACAAAACAAAAATGTTCATAAAATCCACATTTATTTATACATAAAATATTAATATATTACTAAATACTAAATAACATTATAATTCTATTATAGAAATATACACATGTGTGAGCATGTTATATGTATAGTGTTTAAAGTACTGATATTGTTTTTAACCTTTTCTACATTTTAATTTGAATATTGTTTATTAGCACAAAAGTAAAATATATAAGTAAGTGTGAATTAACTAAGTTACTTTTTGCCTATTATAAGGTACACTTGAAGAAATAAAAAATAAAATAAAAATAAACAATTGTACATTTTTGCATGGAAATTTAGAAATCTAACTATATACAACATTGTAGCATGACAGTCCTATGACATTTTTTTCTTGTCTCTTGTATTGTTTGATTACCTTTTTTCTAAAAAAAATTTATTTGAGAGAGAGTATAGCAGTAATTGATATGAGATTAGAAGCAGTCCGCACCTACAAGACCAGAATGACGGGCATTCCAAGCATGACTCCAGTGTTACACATTGCTATCATTAGTGCAGCTGCTTAGTTCACAGGTATCAGCATATATAGTTAGTCAGGGTGAGAGTCCTACCAATTAACTGGTAGTTTCAAAAACCTGATGGAGATTCTCAGAACCACTGCTTTAACTATCTTATACAAATAGTGTTTAGACAAGAGATCATGTCTGCATCTTGTGCTCTGAATAACTACTATGAACACAACAATATGCGATGTATTAATTAGAGTAACAGTCCTACTAACCTATTTTGAAACTCTCATTGCTATTTCTTTCTCAATAAAATTAATAATAGAGAAATAAAAATAAATATATATACATAAGGTACACTTGAGTTTTTTTATCTTTGGGTTTTATTACTTAGCAGGCAGTATGAAAAATCAGTCACAACTGGTGAACATTTCATGATAAGATGTATCCATGACACAGAATTTAGAAATAAGCTTTGGAGCAGTAACAAAGTGATCTAGGCCTACAGAACTGCTCCCTGGGCACAGCACGGCTTGCTACTTCAGTGCAGGACAAACAGAAATGCTGCAAAGTTGGGGTTTCCCTGGAAACACTCAACTGCAGGCTCTCAAGGGAGGCCTGGGCTGGCAAGGCCGTGTGTTAGCCTTGCAATGTCTTAGCAGAAATATTTGAATTACCCATAAAAGTAGAGAACTTTGCACAATGGGAAAGTGATGCAAAGTAATATGAAGGGGAAGTGATAGGAATGCTGAACACATGCATACACAAGGCAAAGCGCATGCACGTCAGTGAAAGCCTGTTCACCTAAGAGATGTCAATGTATGGGCAAATACTTGTCATTTCTGAAGTCTGCATAGAAAAGACAAGCCTCCTCCAAAATGTATCAAAGAGATCAGACTCTCCTCTTGGGATGAGAGTTGGTAAAACAACTGGCAGGCAAGTAAACTAGAGGGACATTCAGGTACAGAAAAGGTAAGGCTGAGAGAATAGTGGTCTAAAATGACCTCAAGGAAGCAAGACAAAACCAAAGTCAGAACAGAAGCAATGCTATAAACTGAATTGAATATGACTAAGACGGAAATGAAAAAGTATGGCATAATTTTAACTGCATCAGTGAATTGGTATAGTTGTGTATGATATCTACTCCTACATATTTCTATGCTATAACATCAAGATTTAAATATAGCATCTGTTTTGAGACTTAATATTTACAACTTACAAATTTAAGGGATTTGGAATACAACTCAGTATAAGCACCTACCTGGCAAGTGCAAGGTCCTGAGTTCGATCCCTGGTACCAAAAAGCAATTAATTAATTAATTAATTAATTAATTATGGTCTAAGTCATAAAAGAGAAACAAGTAAATATTTTGATACATTATTTAAATCTGAAGAAAAGTCATAACTCTTTGGAACATTAAGAGATGAGAAGTGTAGTAGACATTTCAAGGTACTGAAACACAGTTTGTTCCATACAGCAGCAAAAAATTATTTGAGAGAATTTACATTTTCAGGCTTTGAGAGACATGGTCTGGCCTTAGGTCAGGATGACACTGAAATCACTAGGTAGCCCAAGCTGGCTTCAAACGTGAAGCAGTGCTCCGTCCTCAGCCTCCTGGACAGGCTACAGAACAATGAGCCAGCTGGTTTCATTTGTTAGTCTACATTTGAACACTGCATTGTTGAAATGCATTGTTTCTATTTGATTTTTTAATGGTTTAAACATTTTGCCTCTCAAAGAATTTTAAAAGATTGTCTGACTTGTTCTAACTTCCTAAGGAATTTATATTTAACTTTAGCTATTGTGCCACTATCTGGAAATAACTGTTTTAAAATAAGCAAACATTTTTATTTTGCTTTATGCTTAATGTTTAAGTTAAACATTGTCAGAGTAAAAGGGAATATTTCACATTGTAACTTATATAATCCAACAGCAGTATATTCTTTCCTTTTTTCTCTAAACCTAAAGGATCCCACTATAAATTAGAGTATAGGGCCATCCAAATAGCTCAGTGTACTAAAGTGCCTGCTTAGGCAGACGCAGATGTCAGGGTTCAATCCCTGGGTCTGCTGTGCCAGCCCTACGCCCAGCACCCACTGTGACAGAGATTGAGGCCGGCGTGGTGCGCATGCCTGTAATCCCAGCGCTTGGAAGGCTGAACACAGGTGTATCACTGCGAGTCTGATCTAGTAGTGAGACCTATACTAAAGTATGCAAAATAAATAAATAGATAGTATAAACCCCCCCCCCAAAAAATTATACAAATGTACAGAAAGACATAGTGAATCCAGGAATGTAAAAATTTTAAAAATTCCTAACCAAAATATTATTTGTACTGGAAGTCACACATTCAAGCAGTCTAGTAGATCCCTACATTTGAAAAAGAGCACAAATTAAAGTCATTACAATGCCGTGCTGGCCTCAGCCATGGGCCACACTGAGACTGCAATTGAGACCTGTGACTCGCACCTGTAAACCCAGTTCTGTTCTTTTTTTTTTTTTTTTTTTTTTTTTTTTTTTTTTTTTTTTTTTTTTTTTTGTCTTTTTGAGACAGGGTCTCGCTATGCAGTTCAGGCTGGCTTTAAGCTCACTTTGTAGCTCAGGCTGGTCTCGAACTCACAACAATCCTCCTGCCTCAGCCTCCCGAGTGCTGGGATTACAGGCATGCGCCACCATGCCCGGCTTTGTAAACCCAGTTCTTGGGAAGCTGTGAACAGGCAAATCACTATGAGTCCCATCTAGTTTGGAGACCCTGAAAACCCTGTAAACCCTTCCCTAAAATCCAAAAACAGAAAAAATCATTTCAAATGAATTTAGGACATTTCTTAGATGCATAGAAAAATGTTTATTAATTAATCGAACAAACAAACAAAACAAAATCTGAATAGTTTCCATTCATAAGAGAATTAGGATACAGATCAATAACGAAGAGAAAGTAATAAATACAATATTTGGAATGCATAGATATATTTACATCAGAAAATACAGAGCTTTTCCATGAAGAACATTCACACTAAGGATGAGATTTGCTGCATACATCATTTTGTTTCTGTTTCATTTTTCTTTCTTTCTTTTATTTTTTTGCAGTACTGGGGATTGAACTCAGGACCTTGCACTTGCCATGAAAGGGCTTATTTCTACTGACTATTTCCCCAGCTCATCATTATTCTGTTTTTATTTGAAGTTTTTTATTCTTTATTGTTGAGGATTATTTATATTGCTCTTCACAACTTTTATTTTTGGTGTCGCTGCTAGCTGGGTTGACTAAATGTTTCAGTCTTACAAAAGTATTCACATTGTTCATTTTGCTTTTGATTCAATTGTTTTTTTTTAAGAGTAGAAAAAATGCAAATTTCAAAAAAATATAGAAAATTAACAATGGTTGTTACATTACATATTGTTATCTTCAGAGTAGTTGCTCAGATTGTGAGATTTAGGGCTTGGTATATAGCTCAGTGACACAACACCTGCTGGGCAAGCATGAAGTCGTGGGTTTGATTTCCAGTATCAAAATAAGAAAAAAGATCATTTCCAGTTATCAGATATAGCATACAAGATTGATCAAGCAATTAAGCATTAAGTATTCCTCGATTGTGTCTGAGGAAAATTGTTCAAATTGTTCAAATAATAATACATGCATTCTTTCCCTCCTATTTCCCTTGAGGCATGCTTTTGGCCTTCAACTTTAGAAGTTTGAATATCGTATTGCTGTGTAAATATGCACCTGAAGTTGAGAGCTTGGCGTGCATGTAGTCCACATGCTGTTCTGGTACACATGCAGTGGTGCTTAAAAAGTCATTTGAATCCAAGAAAAATCATCCAATTTATACCTTTTCTCTCCTAATGCAATTTCTAAATACAATATTTTTCTTAAGACTTCATTTGTACTCTATCTCAAATACATAGATCGGACTGGTAGTGATCCTCCTGTTTTCAGTCTCCCGAGCACTGGGATTACAGGAGCGTGCCACCCTGCCCAGTCTCATTTGCCTTCTCAATGTGCTCCAGAGACCGAGCCGGCATGGCATGCCAGGGATTGAACTCTGAGCGCTGCGCTCTGCCTACGCAGGCACTTTAGTCTGCTGAGCTATCTGGCCGGCATTTTTTCTTTTTTGCTTTCTTCTTTTTCTTTTTTAGCAACAGAAAGTATTTGGGAAATCTCATTACTATATAGTACATAAGTCATGTAACAGTTTTTAAATGCAAAATAAATGATTGCATTATCTCTTATTCTCAGCATAGAAATTATCTTTCTGTGCAGCTTACATTGATATTATTTAGTTATTTTTGTTATAAAGTTCCAAAAAGTTCAATAGTAAATTGATGATATTTATTCCTACACATTATTATGTAGAAATATATCCCTTAACTATGTGAGTATATTAATTTATTAAAATAAACTCAAAACTATTGTTCTAATATTATTTTTCTTACATTCACTCCATTAAAATAAAGATTCTAGGGCTTGCCAAATTGCTCAGCAGATTAAAGAGCCTGCAAGCAGGCGCAGGGGCCAGGAGTTCGATCCCCAGGTCTACTGTCCTGGCCTTGCCCTCAGGAAATACTGAGAGGGCAATTGAGACTGGATATGGTGGTCCACACCTGTAATCCCAGCTCTTGGGAGGCTGTAAACAGGTGGATCACTACGAGTCTGACCTAGATTTAGTAGTGAGACCCTGAACACCCTGTAGACCCTTCCCCAAAAAATACAAAAATAAATAAATAAATAAAAATGAAAATAAAATACAGATTCTATTCACCAAAAGACAATAAATGTGAAATATGGATTGAGTGACTGCATTTACAATATACAACCCAATCAAAGGCAATAATACCCATACTAATATCTAAAAGCAAATGACCACGTGCATGGGCATACACTGACAAACCCACTCACCATAAATGAATTAACAAAAGTGAACAACTCAGTAGAAATACAGGAATCTTTAAACAACAGTTAAAATAAATTTTATATGCATTTTATTTCAGTGCATTAGCATTCTCCTCATAAGCACAAATCTTAAAGTCGATCAATAGGATTCCTTATGAATAACTAGCCTAATTATAAGGGAATACAATCAGTCTTAGAAAACAGTTGGAAGTTATCTTTACTTCTGGCACCTTTTGTACCTGTTCATCTTTTTTCTCTTGTTTTCATTCTGGAGGACAAAGGTCAAAATGATGAGTGAGAGAAGACCACAAATTCATAAAGGTGAACTATTTTTAATACTCAGTTTGGATTTTAATGTCCAGTGATAGATCAATAGATGATAGGATGATGTAGATAGATTATTAAAAATATTGTCATGAGCCACAAACCCTCATTTCTATTATTTTTTCTGTACTTTAAAATATACTAGGGGAAGGCTGGATAGATAGCTCAGTGGTTTAAGTGCCTGTTTGGTAAGCACAACAACCCAGGTTCTATCCCTGGAACCTCACATCGTGCCAGCACCAGAACCCCAAGTGTGTCGTACTGGCCACAGAAACCAGGTGTGATGGCATACATCTGTAATCCCAGCACTAGGGAGGCTGAGACAGGAGGATCACTGTGAGTCTGAGCTGCATAGCAAGATCCTGTGCCAGATAAATAAAATTTCTAGTGTTTTGAAACTCCTTTCAAGAACAAAAGGTTTTAATCTCCATAGGTTAGGCGACCAACAACATATGGATAATTTTTACTCTGCAATTTCAGAGTTGGTCTTATGTTTTGCAAATTACGAAGGCTTTCCTTAGGGCACATGGTGATTATCATTTATTCTCAAATACCACCCCGAGTAGGGATTAAGCAAAGAAAATTAATTAAAGCAAGTTAAGTGGCAATATGATGCATGTACATTTGCAAAATTCCTCAGCATATGGCTGATATTTGAGAACATGGAAATTCAAAATTGATGTTACGTAGATCCCTATACCAAAATGTAGCTTCTAATAAATACACCAGAGTCTAAGAAAATAAGTTCTTTATTAATCACAATGTAGGGTAACAAAACATTTTTATATACAATTGCATACACATTTATTTTATCTACATATTTTAAATAGAAAATATATTTTTGCAATAGTTCAGCCTGAAAGCTATAAATTCATGGCATATTCACATATTGCTAACTATGTTTACAAATACAGAACTAATTTTATTTAAACAATATAGAAGTTTGCCTCCCAATGGTTTTATGAGCATAAAGACTAAAAGTGTAGCAGCACTACGTTTAATGTAAGAGTACTGACAATACCTGCGCTTTCACTTGCTGTAACTTTCATATCACAAAGATATCCATAGGTCAGTGACACACAGCACTTGGATCCCTAGCTCTCCTATTAGCGAAATTCAGATTCACTCCTCCCAGGGAAGTATCCGTTATATGCTCAGTGCAACATGAATTGAAGTGTTGTCTATATCAGCTGAGATCTCCGTCAACATAAGTTATATCTTATATTAAAATTCAGTCATTAGATGACTCTAAGCAGGAAAATTCAAATGTGCCAAGAAAGAAGGTTTCAGCTTATTTATAAATGTTGCAGAACAAGAAATATATTGTGAGCCTTGTTGGCAGTCTCCAGATTGGACTGAAAGCCGATGCTGCTGTTGAACAATTCCCCAGCTGGGCTAAAGTCCTATATCATCAAGAGTCATCCCTAATAAAATCTCGGGGAGTTTATTTCTTTTTCTCTTTCCTGGTGCTTTTATTTTATAGAGAGCACTGAATTAGAGATGAGGAGATGATGGGAGCGCGAATTTATTATTCTATTTACACGTTGTTCAAATGGTATACTTTTAAAAATGACTCATGAACGCTGCTATCCTCTTTTAGTTTATAATTATTTCATCCACTTTTAGTTTATAAAAATGTCTTGCATGTTCATAGTTCATGAAATAATGTATTGGGAAAGAAGAATCAACATACATTTTGCAAATATTGCTTCTATACTCGAATGTAATAGAAAACATACACTTTATTTTATCAAACAATAGTAATGGGAAAATTGTAAAATTGCACATACATATCTTCAGAAGTGAGCAAAATTAATATATCACACAATGATATATTGCATAACCATGCTTTGGTCAAAGGCAGACTTCGTATATGACAGCAATCCCAAAGAAGTATAAGGAACTGAAAATTCCTATCATCTGGTGATGTCACTATTATTGTATATCATAAAGGAGTGCATTACTCAAAGGTTTATTGTAGTTTTGGGATAATCGAACCTACAGCCCTTCTAGGCTTATGAAAACTGCACATGCAATTAAATGCAGTGCACAATAATAATGCTTGATCATCAGAGACTATATACTTTTGTGCATCTATCTACTTTTGATCATTCCTTCATAGTCTGACATATTCCAACAGTTTCTACCAAACAGTATGTAATGTCTCGCTGCCACAGCTTCACACATGCATCAAGTCATGAGATCGGGTTGACCTACTTTCTAGGTTCATACAAAAGTAGTGACACTGCGCTCTAGGAACTTTGCACAGAGCTAAATGAGCTGCAGACACAGTTCTCAGCACATATGACATAAATAAGCCACACACGACTGTACTTGTGATTTGACAGACTTCCGTGTGCTGTTTTGTGATTCCATCCAGCTGAAGTTTCCCACAAAGCCAAGTCTCTCTCGAACACTTCATATGATTTCTCATTTAGCAATGTTCACATTTATTCTTCTAAGTCTAGAAGAAGGATTTTAAAGTCTTTTATTGACCACACACTGCCATGAACACCAGATTTTCAATAGTTCTGTTTTATTATCTTAGATAAGCATTGACATCAAATTTATTTTTGTATATGTTAGATAAGAACCTCTTTGTATAGCATTTAATCTCAGTATTTTTTTTTTTTTTTTTGTGGTACTGGGGATTGAACTCAGGACCTTACACTTGCCAGTCAGGTGCTTTTGCCACTGAGCTATGTCCCTGGCCCTAATCTCAATAATACTGTTAAATGAATAGTTGTAGTGCTAAAACTTTTAATAGGACTTATATTTCCATCCACATTAGATCTCATAAACTCTCATCACTTGGAAATAAGTTAATCTAATTTGGTTTAATTTAAAATTTTCTGTTAGTCTGGAGAGCTTGAAAAATTTGCAGATTATTTACTATTATTTACTTTTCTTTATTCTATTTTGAGCATTATGTGTGATACCAGAAATTATTATTATTTCCCAATCTTGACATATTTCTGGAAACTGATTTTATTTGTATTTTTAAATGCTCATAAATTAAACATTGTTTGTTCCTAAATTACAATACACATTCTTTTAAACAGACAAAGCTAAATAATGTTCTACTTGAAGATTTACAACAAATAGCTCATTTTATTTTGTACCTAAAATGTGGTCATAATTCGAAGAATGAAATAATCTTCCACCAAGTCCAGCCATTGCATACCTTGCTTTCTGGTGGCACTTTGTTGCCCATCAGTTCTCAACTATTGTAAACTACATTTTACAGGGAGCTGTTTTCTCTCTTCTAAAACAGGTTGAAATCACAAACACTTGGATTATTATTATGATGTGTATTATAGAGTTGTCAAAACTCATGTATCCAAAATTTTGTCATCAAAACCTGAGAGTTTTATTACATTTTGCCTCACAAATTAAAGACAAGCTTTACATGCAACAAAATTTGGTGCACTGAAGAATATCCAAGATAACTTCCATTTACATAAATGATTACATGTCAAAGTCTTATATACCTAAATGCTTAAGAAACTTTAGTACAATTGGGGCAGCAAAATAGCCAAGCAGATTAAAGCACCTGCAAGCAGGCAGGGGTTTGATCCCTTGCCCCACCCCTGGGGCACACTGAGACAGCGATTGAGACTGGGCATGGTGGCATGCACCTGTAATCCCAGCACTTGGGAGGCTGTAAACAGACGGATCACTATGAGTTTGATCTAGTAGTGACATGCTGAACACCCTGTAGACCCTTCCCTAAAAATACCAAAAAATAAAAAATAAAAAAACTTTAATATGATTCATCAGGGCAATGAGCAACTTGTGTGGAATATTTTTATACCAACTAGGATGCTCTATATGTTTAATAATGTTAATAAGATACTGCCTTTATTGATGAATAAATTTATGCAAAAACACTAATACTGATGAAATACTAGAACGTGTCCCATTACGTCAATGAGAGAAGCCCAATAATTATACAAAGCATTTGTTTCTTTTGGGTACACTTCAATAAGAAAATTTTTGCTTCTCTTAGTTCAAATCATGGCGCAACACTGAACATTCTTTTCTGATTTGATACATTAAAAAATGATTATATTTGTTTGTGTGTGTATATATATAATCATTTTAATATATACATAGTTGTATACGTACATATGATACACTACATATATATGTATATATGTATATTCATTCCTGCTATGGTTTGCTGCTTTAAGTTTAGATGTCCCCTGTATATTTGTATATCTTGTGTTTCATATTGCTTCTGCCAAATTTCCATCTGTGAACTCACAAAATGCCATTGCCACTGTCATGGAATTCTACATTGCATTGCCTCTATTTTTTTATTTTTTTTTTAATA
>PVKA01017105.1:19686-46603 GCA_004027165.1 Ctenomys sociabilis
GATGAAATAATACATTGCAAACTGTTTTCATAACGTTTTGGTATTGTACAAGGTGCATACATGATATTATATTTACATGTTTTTATACAGCTGAATTATATCAAAGATTGAATAATTATTTACCTAGTGGATGACCATAGCACTAAAAGCCGACATAATATCCTGTCCAACCACCATTAGTGCAGATCTTGCCTCTCATCGAATTATGTAGAAGCACAGCATTATCTATCCCAACTGTACTGTCTATACACACACATGATGATTTTTTCTTTCTACAACCCTTCCTTTGTCTATACCTGTCAAAGGAACATATTTTATGGTCAAGGAAGTGAGCTGATAGGCTCATACTCATGGTCGTACCACATTCCTCAGCATCATAAGCAGCTGGATTGATAGAAAGGTGGAACGGTCTTTTGAAGGCACAGTTACAGCAAAAGCTATGTGGCAACAGCTTGCAGGGCTTGGGCAAGGTTCTTCAGAAGGCTATATATGGCTTGAATCCACAGTGTCCACTATGTAGTACTGTGTCTCCTGTAGCCATAATTCACTGGTCAAGAGGTAGAAATGGGAATTGTACTGCACATCATTTACCCCTAGTGAACCACTAGCCAAATTTTTGCTTCCTGTTTCTGTGACCTTATGTTCCGCTGGCTTCAAAGTCTCAGTTTTGGGAAAGGGGGGGATTACACCTGAAAGCACAGCAACGATACCATTGTTAAGGCTTCCCTCTGGTCATCTTGGTCTCCTCATGCCTCTGAGGAAAAAAGCTAGAAAGAGAGTCACAATGTTGTCAGCGATGACTGACCAAGACTACCAAGATGAAATTGGACTACAACTCCACAGTGGAGGAAAGGAGGGATATAAATGGAGTGCAGGAAGTGTCTTAGCCTCTTAATATTACCTTGCTCTGTTATTAAAGTCAAGGGAAACTACAGCAACCTAATGCAGGCGGAATGACTAATAGTCAGAACCTTCAGGAATGAAAGTATAGGTCACTCTACCTGGGAAAAACTAAGTCCTGCTGAGGTGCTTGGTGAAGGCCAAGGGAATACAGAATGGATAGTGGGAGGTAGTTCTCAATACCACATATGATCCTATGATCAGCTACAGAAAGCAGGACTGTCATTGTCCTATTTTTCTCCTAATATGGTTCTAATCTAATATGTCAGGAGGCCTAACACAGGTTAAGGCTTGTTAAACACATGTTATAATATTCAAATTATGAAATGTTAAGATTAAAAGCAGTCATTACCTAGGAAAAGTTGCTTTCTTTCCTTAGGAGGAAATTACTGTTTTTCCATTTGTATATAAGATAGTTATCACACAATTAAGTTACATAAATGTATTTAAATACAAATTAAATGGAATTCCATGGGAAAAAAATATTCACCTGACAGCAGAATTCAAACTGAGGCATTCAAAAACAAGGAATATATTTGCCAAAAGTCTATCAAAATATAACTTCAGGCCACAATAAACCAACAGGAAAACAAAACAAAATTGGCCTGCAAAACAAAATGTGCTATACAAGGCAGAGTATAAAGCAGAATATTACACAGGTTTTGTAAGGACAAGCAGTCCTAAACTAAATGCAGCTTACAGTTCAGCCAGATCCCCCCAAAAAATCGAGAATCAAAAGAATAAAATTCATTCCAAGTAGCTCATCAGGATCCTAATAACTCAATAATATTTGAATAAATGCTAAATATCCAGTGCACAATAACAAAAGTTAACATGTGCCAAATCTAATGAAAAGCCCCAAAACATAAACCCAACAAGAAAATACTCCCTATAACTAAGGAGAAAAAAAAAAAATAGAAAGTAATATATAAGTGAGGCTTAGGGTAAAATTGGTAGTCAAGAACTTGAAAATAATTCTTGTAACTATGTTTCTCTTCATAAAGCAAGCCTTACTTCAGTCAAGGACCCAAAATGCAGAGAAGAATTGATATACCCGTTAAGGTTATTATAGCGTATATTTGGCTTGCCCAGGTTCTTACTGTCCCTTTCAGAGAACAGGGTGGAGTTATTGATGATTGTGAAAGTTAAATATTTATATAGGTCAAAAGAAGAAAAAGAAATGCTCTAAAGAGAAATGCTTTAGGGAATGAGCACAGGCCAGTTAAATTAGGAACATACAGTACAGTATAGTAAATACATTATAGGTATGATACAATCTGCAGAATACAGAGCCACGGGCCAAGGGTTCACAGCAACCACGAACTTCATGGCCACCTTCTTTGGTATCTTCACTTTGGTGTCAGATCTAAGTCTTCCTATCAAAAATCTGCTAGAGTTTATGACAGACCCTGGTAGGAGATGCAAGGCTTGGTCTGCTTCCAGAGCTGAAGACAGCATTGCCCCTGTGGAATCAGTTTTCCTCATTGGAAAAGTAACAACCAAAGGCAAGGGCAATAAAGAGCAAGGAGTATCAAATATGACAATTATTTACTCAACCTTGTCAGTTATCATTTTAAATGTAAAAGTTCTAAATATCTCAATTGAAAAAAAATAAACAAATACTCTCAGAGTGGAGGGCAGACAAACAAACAAATACAAAATGACCCAACAGCGTGTCATCAGTAAAACATCAGTATTAAATATCAAGACACACATGAGAACAAATAATTGGACAAAACTTCAGTATTTTATACGAAGCAGAACAAATTTTGGGCTTCAGAATGATGAAAATAGTAAGAGTCATAGAGAAGAATTACATAGTGATGAAGAAGCAGTATCTCCAGGAAAATGAAACAATCCTTAATACGTACATAAGTAACCATACTTACATAACGTATAATCAATATGTAAGTAACAGCAACTATGAGGCATCAATGTGAAAAAACTAATAAAACAGCACAGAAAAAGATGTACATGACTATAGTTGAACATTTCAAGCTACCTAGCGGTAATTTACAGATCCAGCACACAGAAAACTAGCAGGGACATAATTGAACTGAATAGAAATGTTAGACAGTTATTTCTACCTGACACTGAATACTTTGACAACAATAGTGGAATCTGCATCCCTCTCAATTTCACATGCAATATTCCCCAGATATAGTTTTCTGGGGTCACTGAAACATAATTTAACCAATTTAGTACAAATTATACACAAGATATTCTTAGACCTCAGTGGAATTAATATAGAAGTCAATAAGAGGAATATAGCTGGAAAATTGCCAGTACTTGGGGCTTAAACAATATATACTTAAGTCACAGAAATGACTAAGCATTAAGGAAACATACATAGTTTGAACTATGAAAATTAAAATAAAATTTGTTCACAATATAATGGAAAGAAAGTTCAGAGGATTACCAGTGAAAGGATATGTTAGAGAAAGAGAGATTTAAATATTATAAATGGATCTGAGCTTTTATTATAAGTAGAAAAAAATTCAAGTTAAGCAAAAAATGTACAAAATAAAAATGGTGGTATAAATATATGTTTTGAAATTAGACAACTATTGAAAAAAATCAAGAAATCTCAAATATCATTACTTGAAAAGATTAATAAAACTGGTAAAACTTTATGTCAGTAAATAAAAAAGCAAAAACAGGTATGACATAAATTAATAGTATCAAATTAGTAACTGTTAACTTATGAACATTAAAAGAATAACAAGTATGAAAACTTACATGCATGAAGTAAACCAGTTTTTAGAAGTAAGCCATCTACCAAAATGCTCATAAAAATGGGAGATATTTTACATAGACCATATCTATTTTAAAAAATAAATATTTCATAAATTTTCAAAACACAAAGAATAATGAATTTTGTGAGTACCACTTAAAGAAATGATAATAATGAATTACAAACTCTTCTGAAAAGTTTGAGCAGAGTAAATATTACCTAATACATTCTATGAAACCTTTAATTCAGTCTCATCAAAATATGATGACAGAAAAAAATGAAAGCAATATTGCTCATAAATAAAAATATGGAAGTTATCAATAACAATTCAAAAATGGAAAAATGAGGAAAATCACATAAATATACATAGTTTTATATATATATAAAATTTAATATGAATCTATACTATCTAGATAATATTTATCTAGTTGGAATTTATTTCGGCTTTGAAAGCTAAGTCAACATTAAAAAATGAATCAGCATAATTCACTTCAACAGATGTGAAAAAATGATTATACCTTCAATAGCTACACAGAAAGAATCTGTAAAACTAAGACCATCAATTTTTTTAAATGAACACATTTTTTAAAAGGAACATTTTTCAACTGGAAATTAATATATAGAGAAATCTATGGATAACATCCCAGTAATTATGAGATTCCTCATGTCTTCTCCTTAATTTGGAAACCAAGAAAGAATGGCTCACTAGTGTAGAATGATGGGAGATATCTGAACCTCGTATTGGGAGTCTACCGAATGAAATAAAATTATAAATTGAGCATAAAATAAAACCTACCACTGTCCTCAGATGTCATGTTTGTCTATGCAGAAAACCTGCAAGAAAGGGCCAGCCAAACAGCTGGGCAGATTAAAATATTTCTTTAGGGGTAAAATCATGTCTTGCTGTGCTGGCCCCACCTCCAGGGTGCGCCGGGAGGAGGACCAAGACTGGGGTTGGCGGCATGTGTAATCCCAATGCGTGGGAGGCTGAAAACAAGAGGATCCCTATGAGCCCGATCTGTGCAGTGAGACCCTGTAGGCACTGTACTAAATACATAAAAAAAAAAAAAAAAAAACAAGTAATTAAATACAGCAACAAAATCCGCAGAACCGAAAGTCTACTTTAAAAACATTGCAGGGTGGAAGGTTAACACATGATACTGATTGTTTTCCTATGTACCAGCAATGAAACTGGAATTTTCATTGAGGACAACATATATCTGTATATCTATATATCAGCATGATAAAAAGATAAATATTCTAATATAAATCTAACAAAATATGCAAGAGTATGTTAGGAAAACTAATGAAAAACTTCTGCTTAAAGGAATTAAAGAATATTTACACAAATGAATAGATGCTACCATGGATAGACACTCTCAATATTATGTAGATGTTAATTTTTCTTAACTTCCTGGGTAGATTCAGCACGATACTAGTAGAAGTTCAGCAAGTTGTGCTTGTAACTATTGAAAAATCTAAATCTAAGGCACCGTAGTTTTTTCTTCCATACACCTATTGAAGCATATCTTCTTCCTTCCCAAACAAAAAAGACATTATAAACATTTCTCAGTGCTTTTGTTGTTTGACACAAATATTCATTTCTCTATAGTAAAGTCCCAGGAATGTACACCCACACAAATATATCCACATATGTGTGATGTCTCACATAGACACACAAATGCACACGCAACCAAAGTTTGGAAATCAAAGTTTCATAATAAATTCAATTCAAAAATCTATGCATTGAAGGCTAGAAAATATTATTGAAAAAATAAAGTGGAATGATACTATATGCTAAATATGGCAAGTTTCAATATAATTATATCAGCTATCCACTCATTAAACTGTATATTCAATATAACATCTAACAAGTCCCAGCAAGCATTTGTGTATTAAGGTGGAGACTCATTATAAATTTCATACAGTAAGAATCTTGGTGAGGAGTTTGTTGTAGGAGTTTGTTGTTGTCTCAGTTTATTGTGTTTGTGAGAGCAGCACCAGAGGGCCCAGACAAAGTCAAATTATAAAATAAAAATTAGGGGTTAATAATCTAATTTAAAGATTCATTTATAGTTAAAACAATTTTCAAGAACATATTTTGACTGTGTTATATATTTCATATAATTTCCAAAATCATAATGTTCTTTTATTAGCATGAGGCAGTGTGAATATAAATCTAATGGTTCAGTGGCAGGGAAGAGTCAGATGCAAAATACACCCATCTAAATCATCGCAAATGCAAGGATGCAACTTTGAACCAAGGAAAGCCTTTAAGAAATAGTGCTGTGATGTAATGCTATAGGCATGTGGTCGTAGCTTTTGGTTTCTGACCTCTAGAGGATCCCTTCTATAAGAGGAAGACTTTCTATGTAGCACTGTCTTGATCTTTGTAGGCTTTGTTCTTCCCTTCATCTTCTGATCCTAGCTTCAACCAAATTCTCATAAGACTAACAAATTTTCAAAAGTAAAAACAAATGAATCTTAAAAAAAGGGTACTTCGTCAAAATGTGTCAGCGGTGGTGTCCAGCCTTTAGTGAGTGTACTGTGATGTAAGATGTTAACTGATACAGGAGCAAAGGAACAAGTGTATCAGGCAGAGTCATGTGCCACCTGTCGGAGTGTGTGTGTGTGTGTGTGTGTGTGTATAAGATTTCAACTAACTGAACTCATACAGTGTAAAGCAATTTGCTTAACTTAAAGCAAATAGTCAATTCAGTAAAATCTCTGCACAGAAATGTTAGCACGTGAAACTGTGCATCACAGTACATGTGGACACAGACAAGCAATCTTCACAGAAAGAAATGCTAATAGGATCAAGATTTCCTATAAATCCAATTCCAAATGAGAAATCTTTAAAGAGTAAACATAAAACTGTCTGAAAAAAACTGTTTGAGTATATTGAACCTTAGAAAGCTTTATTTTGATGTTCTACATTGCAAAAATGAAAGTAAATTAAGTAAAATTATTTTTTGCTTATTTTCTCTATTCTTTACCTCATTTTATATGAATGACAAAAAAGAAAATAAAAATATAGTACTATTTTACTTCGATTACAAAATTCTAACAGTTCTTCAGGTTTTTCTTTTCTTTTTTTTTTTTTTTTTTTTTGTACACAGGGTCTCACTACGCAGCCCACATTCATAGTGATCCTCCGGCTTTCTGCCTCCCTAGTGCTGGGGTTACAGGCAAGCGCCACCATGCCCGGACTCCATCGCCAGCTCAGCGCACCCGAAGGCGGGCCGGCACGGCAGCGGAAGCAGGAATCAAACCCTGACCGCTGTGCTTACCTAAGCAAGCGCGTAGTCTGCTGAGCTAGTCCGCTGAGCTATCCCGCCGGCCCTCTGACAGTTCTTCAGTTACATTTTAAAATTAACAAATTTGGAATTTTGGCTGTGGGGTTGGGGAGATAGCTCAGTGGAAGAAGTACTTGCCTAGCAAGCGCAAGGTCCTTAGTTTGATCCTTAGTATCATAAATAAATAAATAAATTGATTAATTACTTGACTGATTAATTAATTTTGGATGTCTTCAAAAGACTCCTCTATCAATCAGCCTATGTTTTAGCTCCAGAAAGTACTGCAGCTTGCAAGCTCTTTATTCCCTTTCCTTCTATTCCTTTCTGTTCACTTCAGTCCTATTTCCCAAACTTCTTCCCATTCTATCCTTCATCTCCTATTGGGCTTCTATTCTAGTTTTCTGTTGTAACTCAAAAATCAAATGACAACGGGACAAGTCCAAAAATCAAGGAAGTGCTTTATTTTAGCAGGTACCTTGCGGCGGTCTCTATGCAGAAATGCAAAGAGGCGCGCTGGGCCATTACAAGGAGAAGTATTTAAGCTTCAAAACTGCAAACCAGGGAGGGGAAGGGGGAATGAGGCAAGCTTTGTACAGAAGCAGATCGCATTGGTTACTTTGGGGTAACTTTTAAAATAATTGGTTAGCGCCTTTTGCAACGGTTATTTTGGCAGCTAATTTGTATCTTTTTGCACAAACAGCAGTAGGACCCGCAGTTTGGAGTTGATAAGCTAATTTTAACAACAGTTGGACAGGCGGTTTGAGATCAATTAGCTAATTTTAACAGCAGTTGGACCAGCGGTTTGGGGTTGATTAGCTAGCTTTCCTGGAACTCGAGGCTCTGAGGGTGGAGTACTGGAACAAGTTAGAACAAAACAACAAGGAGGGAACAAAATAGTGACTGAGGGGTCAAGATGGAGTCAGTTAGGCTATAACATTTTCCACCATTTGAATTTCATCAAACAAATAAATAAAGAGTAAAATATTAATTTTGGCAAAAAACAAAAAAACAATGATTTCTTTTCTAACCGTCCAAATCCACTTGAGAAGCACTGCCTTGGGGCAATACCCAGGCATATTTCCTGTCCTTCCATCTAGAAAACTACGCGCAGATCAAACACAGAAAAGAAACCAAACGAATCACTTCAAAAGGGAGAGCGTTAGTTTTCTGTTTCCAGGATTAAGAGCCACAAACAAAAAATTGTGTTTATTTTTTTATTTTTGCCTTTGTTTTGTTTTGTTTTCTTCAAACAACTGAGATTCTCCAAAGAAATCGGGGGAAAACAATCAAATCTTGCAAATCCAAATATGACCCCATAACAAATTTTAGCAGTAGAATATTGGCAAATAAATATCTTCTTTTTCTACTGGAAAATAAAGCAATTAAGGAACAGTGTCTGCTTTCCTCAGGTCTAAAATTATGGCAAAAAGGCTCGCACTTCCAAGATGACTGGGCGAGGTGGGCACCAGCATCAGAAAGGGATTTAACCGTGGACGCCGACCACCCGCGCGGGGCGGTGGCTGGGCGGTGGGGACGCGGGGAGCGACACGATCGAGAGGCCACCTCTGAAGGGGCGGCCTCACCTCCACTGGCCCCTTCCCCTTGCTCCGCCTCCAGGCTGCGGCGCTGGGAAGGCTTCGCCTCCACAGCCTTCTTCTGGACAAGCCTTGGACTGTGGACCTTCTGAAACCGAGCAAAAACAAACCTGTGCTCTTCTATATGGGTCGGCAAGGAAAGATGACAAATACAAATCTCATTTGATGCATGTAGATTTTATTGCATTTTTGGCATGTAAATTTAGATTGGACAATTCAATTTTTAAACACATTGCAATCCTTAAAATAAAATATAGATATGGTAACTTTTTAAATAATATTTGTAATTGCAATGTAAATATTTATGATTATGTGCTTAAAGTATTTTAAGCAAGGGTGTACAGGGTGTTCAGGGTCTCACTACTAGATCAGACTCCTAGTGATCCTCCTGTTTCCAGCCTCCCAAGAGCTGGGCGTACACGCACAGGCTCAATTGTAGTCTCCGTGCACCCGGGGGCAGGGCTGGCACTGCAGGCCCAAGGATTGAACCCCTGGCTCCTGAGCCGAGCCAGCTTGCAGGTGCTTTAATCTTCTGAGCTATTTGGCTGGCCCTATAAGTATTCTTAAAATTCAAAAAAAATCGTTTTGTTAAAGAGCTAAGGTTTTTTTTTCAAGCATTTTAAACAGGTTTTTTTCCCAGCTTTTTTTTGTCTCTAAAAATGAAGCAAAGTAGGTGTAATTGGACTAATTACAGAATGTGGAAAACATTCATTCTTTCTTTTCTTAAAATTGAGCATAATGTGATGATGTTTGAGAAAATTGGAAAAATCCAGACAAGTATGAATTTTATAGTCTATTCTTTATAATTGCACATTGCTTTTGTATGTGCTACTTGCCCCTGTTATTTCTAAGTGTTGTGCATCAAATGCACAGGACACCATTATGTGCTGGAATTAAGTCATCCTAGATTTAAAAATACTTTTTTTTGCAAACACGTATGCTTCATTTCATAGGGAAAAGCCATTTCTAGTCACCAAAAAAAGAAAACAGGAAAGGAACTACAGAGGGCTGTAATATGGAAATTTATGCAAATACATTGAATACGTGAAGAGCTCAGGATCTATCTGAAGCAATGGAAAGACAGGTAAGTTATGCTTCTCAGTGATTTGCGTACTGGGAATTGTACACGGCCCTGACTGCATTAACTGTGGAGTGGATGAGGCAGCAATTGCGCAGCCCTCGCTGCTGGTGCGGCGCGGAGACGCGCGCTGTCAGAGGCAGGTACGATGCTTTCCTGCTTAATTTCCGTATTACGTGCAGGTGACAGCTTCAGTAATGACATGCTAGTGCGAGGCAGAACAGCAATAAAACTTACAGTCCACCTATAGAAACAGTTCTATCATTGCAGTGTGGGACTCTTATGAAAGAAAGACAAAAATCCAAAATTAGAAAAAATGTAATTTATGTTTTAGCTTTTGAAAAAGTGCTACAGCAAGTGCCTGGTATTAAAAGCTTGTGCTTATATTGTCTGATTAATTACACATGCCTATATCTTGTAATCTGAGCACTAATTTTAAGCTAATAATATGCAATATATTAAGTATTGTTAATCAAATGTCTTGCTTTGAAATTCTACATTACTGCTTTTCATTGTATTTTTCTTTTTAAAATAAAAACACTACTAATAAAAAGAGCTACAAGTAAAAAAAGCTCATATTCATCATTGACACACGCAACTGTATTGCTAACATTATGGGCCAATGGTAGCTGGGAATATTTATAACAGAAGAAAATGTTATAAAAATTATTTATTTTATTTTTTATTGAACAGCAAATAGCAATGACACATTTTCAAATCAAATTAACAGGTCACATTCAATAACTAATACATTGCATATTGTTTTCATAGTGGTTTGTTGTCCTACAAGGTGCATACATGATATTCTACTTACAAACACTAGGTGAGAGCAGATATCTCTAGTCAGTGTATAAAGAGAATGTAGCTGTATACTTATCTTATTTTTTAAGCTGAATTATAGTACAGTTTCAATAATTAATACTTCCTACCTTGTTATCTTCCTAGTAGTTGTCCATAGTACTAGAAGCCGAAATAATATCCTGTCCAACCACTATATATTAGTGCAAATCTTGCTTCTCATAGAATTATGCTGAAGTACTGTATATTTACCCTAACTGTACTGTTCATACAAACACAGCATGGTTCTTCCTTTGTATCCCCCCTTTTTTTTGTTTAGACCTGTCAAAGATGGGCACTCCATTGTCATTCAACCATTATAGGTGCCTGGGCTTGGCGACACAATGAAACATAGTCCAGCAGTCCACAATAAAAGTGAGTTATTTGAAGAAATTGTTGACTATAGTCTTTCACAGCTCAACTTATTATTATGGCCTTATTTTATATACCTCATTTTTACACTTTTCTGCTGGATGGTTAAGACCAAGATAAAGCAAAAACTGTATAACAAAAAATGTTACTTTTGTATCTGATGAGGTCAGTGAAGTCCCCTCAGGGTTTAGGTTGTAATCCTGTACCTCATTCTGTTGAACCTTTGTCTGTGTTAGGCATGTGGATGAGTCATGGCCATTGCTTGACCAGTTTGCTTTCTGTGAGAGCCTGAAGAAGTTTTCTCTCCATGTGTCTCTCCCCAGGAACACTATAGATCATCAGTTGCCTTTCTCTTTGGCTCCACAATATCCTTGATCAGAAAATTTGGGGCACAACTGAGTTCTATGATATTATAATACAGGTTCTCCTGTGTCCTAAGTCTTCGCTGACTTTGAAAGGCTAGGGTCAAAATGTTGGTTGACCTTGCGGCCCTTCTCTTTCTCCAAATGTTGATCTGTGAACTTAAGTTGTCAACCATCCAGAAGAGAAGCTAGTGAGTACCCTGCAGAATATGCCATTCAGTTTACCCTATCTGACTAAATTCGTTATAGTTGTTGTTGTACATTTCTATTTGTATTTCTTCTTTTTACTTCTTATACTAGGGAGACTATATGATATTTCCACATGTGTGTCTGGTTTATTTCACTTATGAGTATATGTTCAAGTGGCATTCACTTCAACATAAATACTCCAAGTTTATCATCCTTTATAGTCCAGTAATACTCCATTGCACAGAAATACCATATCTTTTTTCAACTGTTCCTCACATGATGGGCATCTTGGTTGTTTTCAAGATTTTGTTATCATAAATTGTGCTGCTATCAACATAGGTACACATATATATCACTCTGATATGAGGTTTTCAGTTCCTCTGGAAAAATTCCCAGTAGGGGGTTGGCCAGCTTGAATGGGATTTCCAGTCAACTCTTTTGAGGAGTCTCCACACTGATCTCCACAATGGTTGTACCAGTCTACACTCCCACTAGCAGTGGAGAAGTGTTCCCTTTTTCCCCACTTCCTCTCCAACATTTGTTGTTGGTTGATTTCCTTATGATAGCCATTCTTTCTGGAGTGAGATGGTATCTCAGTGTTGTTTTTATTTACATTCCACAGGTGGCTAGCGATGTGGAGCATTTTTTCATATATTTATTCGCTTCTTTAATTTCGTCCTCTGAGAAGTGTGTATTCATTTCAGATGTCCATTTCTGAATTGGGTCTTTAAATTTGAGGGCCCTAATATATCTTAGTCCTTTATATATTCTAGAGAGCAGACCTTTGTCTGATTGCTTATTAGTTAGGATTTTTTCAAAATTTGTGGGTTGTCTTTTCACTCTGTTGACATTTTGATGTGCAGAAACTCCTCAAGAAGAGTTGATCCCAGGTGTTCTTTCAAGCGTTTTCCGTGAAAATACATGTTTGTTCATGATATATTAGGGCCCTCATTTGCCTACCCCTGTGTCTTCAAGAGTTCCTCCTACTTTCTCTTCCAGAAGATTGAGTGTTTCTGTTTTAATGTTTAGATCTTTAATCCATTTTGTAAAAAATTATTTTAAAAATACATCTATTAAGATTATGAAATTATCACTGACACATATTTTCTTTGCTTGTAATCCAGTTATTTCCAGTTATGTCCCAGACATTCAAGAAGAAAAAGGTATTTTTAAGATTATACTTTGACACTTTCTGAGTTTACGCATTGTAATTCATCACTTAAATACTGATTTTCCATGACTAGAACAAAAGTGTATCCTGATTTGTTGAAATGTTTATATCTTGTTAGCTAAAAGTACTATTAAATTACCAAAAGATAATTGGTAGTGAAACATTTCTGACTTCATTAATATTTTTTATTATTGGAACTATGACTTTAATCAAATTTGAAGATAACGCAAATTCTGTATCTGTATTCCATAACAGACGAAACTTACTTTTTTTTTCTTGAGGAACAGCAACAAAAAAGCTTTATTCACTCAATAAAGCATAAACTTGAAAGTGTTCTTTAAAAGAAAACAGAGGAGCCGGGGAGATAGCTCAGTGAAATAAGCGCCTCCCAGGAAAAGCGCGAGGGCCTGAGTTCAAACCCGGGTTGCGCCAAAAGAAAACAGAGATGACCTGCAAGCAGGCTCAGGTCCCGGGATCCCTGCCTGCCTCGGAGCACATGGCCGCTGCAACTGAGACTGGGGGTGGTGGCACTTGGATCACTTCACTACGAGTCCAATCTTGATCAACTCCGGTTTTTACTTTTCTGGCTATTTCACCTATGTAGGAAATGTCAAGGAAAGAGGCATAGTGACGTCGTATACTTACGAAAGAAACAGAAATTATCTTTGAGTCATTATTCTTTCAAAAACCTCAAGTTTAAGTTGCTTAATTTGGGACAGGGAGATAGTTCAGCCCTCAAAGTGCCTAACTGGCAAGCGTGAGGAGTATTCTAGTGCCAGGAAGGCTGAAAACAGGAGGACCATTACACATCCGAGCTGTGCAACGAGACCCTGTACCAAATTTTTTTAAAAAAAGAAAAAAAATATTTAAGCAAAGTTGCTTAATTTAAACAATCAGTAGTTCTCAGAAAGAACTTGTGTGCAATGTCAAATAGTGGTGCACAATTCTAATTCACTGTACAATAAGCATCATAGCAGAAATGTATATTTTGATTTTATGATAAGTATTTATCAGATGACAATTTATTCATTTATAATTTTTTAAATATTAATCAACTTAATAGACAGGGAAATGAAAATACTACATCATATTTTCATATTCACCACTTTATGCTTTTTAAATGTCATAGTTTATCAGATTGATAGAATACTTTCAGTGAACAAAACCATGTTCTAGTAGTGAGTTTATATATTATTTCCATTAAGGATAAAAATAACTTCTCAATTACACATTTATTGTCAGTTTTTGAGACTCTCTCAGTTTGTTACTGAATCTGTCTTTGGCTTCTTAGCCTAGAACTTCAGACATGTGCTCCTGGATACACCTTATTTAAGAGTTATTAATATCATTTTCATACCTTTTATTATGTTATACATGGGTATTGTTAGGCATCATTATTTAAGTGTAAGTTAGTTTACAGATTAGCACACATTATAGAGACTGGGGAACAGGAGAAAAATGTGTTATGGATCTCAATTTAGAGTTTCTTGGAGAGAGAATATTTGTAGCAACTTTTTTTTCTAATTTGTAGAAATTTCATAAAATTGCTTAGTAAACTTTTATAATGCTGTTAATAGATCACTGTTTAAATTACAAACTCAATAGAAATTTAAGAAGTCATAAATTCACAAAAGCACAGACACAAATAGTGTCATGAAATGGACGCAAGCCACGTACTCCGTTCATTACCCACTGATCATTTTCTTTTTAGTTTGACCCTCTTGCCCTCATGTGTGCTCCAAAACCCCTGTAGTGCTGAGCCAAACCCCCTGTTACTTCCCCTTTTCATTGGTTACTGTTTTTCTGTGAAACTTCAATAATGGGATAGATAAAAGATTGACAAGTCCCAGTTTAATTAGTCAAACTACAGCTATAGAGAGAATCTTCACAAATATATCCTTCAGGGTTTGGGAATATATTGAAGTTCCTATTCCAAATTTTTTCCCAATAAGATTTAAACTAAAAATTTAAAGCATCAAGAAAACTTTCAAATCAGGGTGGTGAAACACTCCTGTCACACCAGAGCTGGGGAGGCTGAGACAAGTGCAGTGTGGCCAGCTCTATTCCTAGGACCAAAAAAGAGAGAGGTTTCAGGTGTTACCAGAAATTATGAAAATTTAAAATTATTTTGTAAAATTGCTAAATAATCAGATTAAACTTTATTTTTGTTTTTGTTTTCTTCCAGAATTGAAACCCAAATTTTCACCAGATAAATTATATGTATGTAGTTTAATGTATGTGTATGTAATTTTAGGAGCCTTATAAAATAAAATGCTTCAAAAAACGTGTTTCACATAAGATACGTGTCTCAAGGTGATAATACTCATAGACAAAAAATTTGAACTTGAATATTATCTCTTGCAAAATGTAAAAATTGTTTTAAAAATTGGATAATATCTAAGACAATAATAGTATATCTAACAAATCAAAGAAGGTTATGCTCTTATGAGATTAAGACATCAAATTGAAGGTTCTAATGTAACATTTTAAATTATAAAATGTATTTAAATTTGCATTAAAAGTATTAACATTTACATAAAAAGTATTAAAATTTACATAATATATACTGAAGTTCATTTAGTCATCGTTCCTTAAGGAAAAGCAATGGTCTGGAATAAAACTGAAATATACATAAAAATCATGTTTATTATAGAAACAATAAGCAAGATTAAATAAAGCCACACAAAACTGACCAACAAATAGGTTTTCACTCAACATTAGTTTTTATATCAGTTAGTAAAATACTTTGCAATGTGGTAGTTTTTCATCGTGATAGCATAATACATGAAATAACTCATTTATATTAAGAAAGGATTAGACAGGGTGTGGTGGTACACACCTGTAAGCCCAGCCCTAGGGAGGCTGAAATAGGAGGACCACTATGAATCTGAGCTGCATGAGACCCTGTACCAAATACATACAATTAAAGTAATATTTAAAAAAGGATTTGTTTACCCTCACAGTTTTGGAGCTTCTTATCCATGACTAATTGATCTCCTTCCTTCAGGCTTGTTACAGGGTAGAATATCCTGTGGTGGGAGTGTGTGGCAACACAAAACCCCCCACCCATCATTTGGGAAGAGAAGACTCAGGCAAAGGTAAGGGTCCCAGAACCCTTCTGGGGTGTACCCCAGTGATCCAAGGGCTTGCACTACATCGCACGTCCTAAGGCTTCCATCATTTTCCAGCAGTGCCACTCTGGAGCCAACCTTCAACCCATGGACCTGTGGGAGGCTTTTATGAAAGTCCTAGTGTATGATTAACAGAAAAACAAATGTGAGCATTTGAAATTAATACATACATATATATATGTATGTATTTATCATATATACGTTCAGTTATTACTTGCAAATACAAATAAGTTTAAAATTAAATGAAAATGTTTTATAGTCTAGTTGTGATGAACCTTAATATTCTTAATGAATGAAGAACAGCATATATGAGGTAAGTAATGATATATAACTGAGTTTCAAAACACATAAAATTTTTTTCTATAAGTTTTTCTTGTTTGTATTAGAAGATGAGAACACCACTTCTTCATTATAACATCTACTTTTAAAATAATTAAAGCTATAGGTTGGTGATTTTATGAAATGCTGTAATTCAATTAATAAAAATATAATAATTGTAGAGCAGCCAATTCTATTTGCTATGTAATTTTATATGTTGTTATATGCTATCTAATAGAAAAAGAATGAAATATCAAATACTTCCAAAAAGAGTTTAGTAATAAGGATTACTGAATTTCTCACTCCTTTCCTGTGAACACTTTTTATGTGGGTCACACTCATGGCCATAGTTATAACGGAGGACCAACACTGCCTGACATGTGTGATGGGTCATGGAGTCATTGTACTATAACTGGCATTTCATTCAGTGGTTAATGCCTGTGTGCTACTCAGGAAGGTCAATGTCAATTCTGTACAAGTGGCTCTTGTGGTGAGTATAGGGCATATATAGTACTGATATAAATATTTACACTTTAGTAAATATTGAACCAATACAATATTTACAAAAGCCAAATAATTTGTTTCTGTTACCTTGTGAGTCATAATGAGCAAGAGTCATAGCACATAAATTGTAAGGTCGTTCTCATATATGGAAATATTATCAGTGTTTTTTTCTGAAATATTCATTTTACAAAATCTGTAGAGTTCCAAACCTTGTAGAAGTAATATGTTGGATATTCCGATCTGCAGACACCATTTTTGAGTAAGAAGAACATAGATGTTACTTATTTTATTTGTTTATTTTCTTTTTGTATTGTAGGGAAGGGTCTGCAGGGTCTTCAGGCTCTCACTACTAGATTGGACTCCTAGTAATCCTCCTGTTTACAGCCCCCCTCAGAAGTGCTGAGATTACAGGAGCACTCCGCCACACCCAGTCTCAATCCCAGTCACAGCATGCCCTGGGGGGTGGGGCTGGCACAATAAGCCAGGGAATCAAAGCCCAGCCCCTGAACCTAATTGCAGGTGTTCTAATCAGCTCAGCTATTTGGCCAGCCCTTACATGTTAAAATAAAGGTTTCAACTATGCTAAATAGAAAGTGTATTTGTAATGAAGACAAGGGCAATGGGATGGGTTGAAAGTCAGCATTTTACATAAGAGTAATAATTTTGAGAGGTAATTAAAAAGCAGAACATAGGAAAAATGCTCAAGAAAAGAATGATCAGCAATAAAAAAAAGATGGGGGGCTGGAGAGATAGCAACTAAGTGCCTGCTTGAGTAAGTGCAGGCACCAGGGTTCAGTCCCCAGCACCACCAGCCACACCAGCCCCGTCAAGGGCATGCTGAGCAGGCCATTAAGTGCAGAAGTGGTGATGCACAACTACCACCCTAGCCTTCAGGAGACTGAAAACAGGAGGGTCACGATGAGCCCATGTTGTACGGCTAGATCCTGTAACAACCCAATATGTCGTCGTCATCGTCATCATCGTCGTCATCATCATTGTCATCATCATCACAATAACAATAACGACAGGAACTTTGAAAAAAAAGTCTTATTTATTTATTTATTATTTTTCCAGGGTTGACTTGTTGAGAATAGTTTTGGTGAAACAGGGAAGACAGAAACTACATAAGTGGGAGAGAGAAGTTAAGAGAATTGGTGAACACAAAGATTACCTTCAAGGGACTCGGGTTTTAAGAATGGCAGTGATGCTAGAAAAATTGCTGACCCTGAATTTGGAATTAAAGAATTTTAATAAACTATATGAAGCTTGTAAATGAAAATTTTAGCAGTATAAACAAAATAGAAATAAGAACAAAGACCAAAACAAAATAACATAACACAATAAAAATAATACAGAATTTCAAAACAAAAATAGAAAAATAACAATGTTTTATTTATTTATCTATCTATTTATTTATTTATTTATTTTGCAGAATCAGGGATTGAAGTCAGGCCCTAGTGCTTGCCAGGGAAGCGTTTATTCTATGGAGCCATCTCCACATTGTACTTTATTTTTTTTGAAGATTTAAAATTTATAAATTTAGTTCAACTTACAATACCACGTTTCCAAGAAAAATGAACCTTTTGTGCAAGAAATTTAAATGAAATCATACCAAAATACAGAAAAATGAAATTGTCCTAAACTTATTGGAAAGAAAAAAATGATTAAAGCACATACATAATTTGTTCTATGGAAGAACAAAATTAAATAGCATCTTATTCCACATTAGAAAGAAAAAAAGACAACAGGACCAAGCGTGTAAGAAACTGGACTAATTAAAGGACTGAAAGAAAAGAAAAGATCTATCCTCTTTGAATTATATACTTGGCAAGCATACCTTTGAAAATTAAAAGTAAAATATTTTCCAGTTATACAAACTTGAAATATTTTAATACCTTCAGATGTATCATATAGGAAATAACAAAGAGCATAAATCAAAAGGCAAGAGAAGTTACAGTATTCTTCTGGATGAACAATAAAAAGCTCTCAAAGTGATAGTTATGCAGGACTATATAAAATATACTAGATGAACCCTTAATTAAAAGGTCATTGAAGATTTCTATGAAACAGTACCAATCTTATGTTGGGCTATACACGTATTTTTTTCATATATATGTGTGTGTATACATGTATAAATGACAGAGAAGAAGTAATATAAAGTCAACAGAAAACGGAAATATACTTTTAAAAGTTTCTAATACTAAGATAACATATGATGTCTTTTAGATAAATTGTAATTCAAAGATAGAGTATAAATCTTAAAACAAAAATTAAGATTAAGCAATATTCAGAAAATTAAATACTAATTAATTAAAAATTAAATGTTTCAAAACAATTGAACAAAAAAAGTTTTCATGATAGTAAAGAAATACTAAGAATAAAACATAAGATAAATACTGGAATGACAAATAAATGGCCCTCACTTCTGACAGTTTGAGGATAGGATATCACACAAAGTTCTAATGTGTTGTGGACATGGATAATGACCATGACCCTTACTGGTGGCCAGGTGTCACTTGTAGGACTGAGCTACAGCAATTTCCTTGATATCTACCCTGTAGACACATATGGAGTCATGACCCATAGGGTGCAAGAGAAGTCCATTTGTAGAGTGTGCTGATGGAAATAGTTTGCTGCTGTACACAAAAGCATAACTGAAAGACTACTATTGTATGCCTCTTTTTCTCCTCTGTTTAATTGTTTGCCCTTTTTGGTGAGTTCTTTCCATTCTCATTCACGGAGTTGTGATCATTTTGCTCCCTCTCTAGAACATCATTTAATAGTCTGTGTAGGCTTGGCTTTGTTTTCATAAAATTCTTTAGTTGTTCTTTGTGATGGAAGTATTTTACTTCTCCATTATACATGAAAGAGAGTTTTGCAGGGTATATCAATTTGGGTTGGAATTTTTTTTCTTGCAAGACTTGAAGTACTTTGCTCCATGCTCTTCTTGCCTTGATGGTTTGTGAAAAGAAATCTGCCATTATTCTGATGGGCTTTCCTTTAAAGGTGATCTGTTTCTTTTCTTTAGCGGTTTTTAGTACTGTTTCTCTGCTGAATTTCTGGGAGCTTGATTGTTATATGTCTGGGAGTAGTTTTAATTGGGTTGATGTTATTTGGAGTTCTGTATGCTTTGGTTACTGAATGTCAGATTGTTGCCCCATATTTGGGAAGTTTTCTGCTATTACTTCTGCCTATATTTTTTTACATCATTTGTATTGACTCCTTCCTTCTCATTGATGGCTTCAGTCTCACGTGGTTCATCTTTGCATCGTCTTTCGGGTGCTGAATTATTTTTTCGCGCATCCTAGTTGTTTTTAAGAGATCTTTGCTTACTTTTTCACTAGCTGAAATGGTGTCTTTAAGGTCAGAAAGTCTATTTTCACTTTCACTCAAATGGATTTGCTCGCTTGTGATTGAGGTTTTAATTTCCTGTATATCACTTTGAATCTGTTTCATACATTCTACTTCTTTTCTATATTGCTTTTTCAGGGGATCCATCATTGTTATATTCTGCTCTATTTTTTATCAGTGTGTTCTTCAGAAGCACTTAGTACTTCTTTGATTATAGTTATCACTACTTTTTTACTTCAGAAAGTACTTCTGATCTGATGTCTTCTATACCTTTCTGCAGTTGTTTCTCTACATCCAATGCTATTATTTCAGAAATTTCTGGTGTGTGATTTCCAATTTCCTCTATGCTAGTGTCTTCTGCATTTGTACTACGTAGACTCTGGGCCTGAGACTGCTTTTTGTTCCTTCTCTTTGTCATTTTGTGTACCACTGACTTTTGACCTTTGGTGTAGAGCTTAGATAGAGTTATTACCTTAGCACCAAGTCTGGATCTATGAAGTTCAGACTCTTCCAGGTGGGTGTGGCTTTGGTCTGGCTGTTGTGCTCCATTTCTTCCTGTTGCAGCCTTCCAGGTGAACCCTTTGTGTCACTCTGGCATGGTGTTCTGCTTCTGAATCAGCTAGGTGGGTCTTGCCTCTAGCCTCTTTGCAAGGAGTTCTGTTGAAGGGTTCCACACTAGGCTTGGCCTCTGGGTCTATTCAGGATCTGGTGACCCAGGGCAGTAACCATACTTGTTATATTAACACATTGTAATCTTCAAAGTTGTTGTTCAAATTACCAGCCTACCCTCAATAAAAAACAAAAACATGCTACCAGCCATAGGTATGTAAGATTTGTCAGACAAATAAACTTTTATTCTTATTAACTCTTTCTGAGATTTTGAAAATGGTTTAAAGTACAATTGAGAGACAACTGCTATTTTCAAAAAACAAAAACCAAAACCAGTATTTTCACTAAGATGGTGCTGGAGGTTAAACTGTATCTGCTCAAATTCGTACAATGGTATTACCTTGTGTAGAGACAGTCTTTACATCAAAACTCAAGTTAAAGTGAAGTCATTCAAACCAATAACAACATAACTAGTGTCCTTTTGCCTATAGTTGAAATTTGAACACAAAAGGACATTAAAACAATGTCTTATAAAAGTTTTATAAAACAAAGTAAGTATAGGGTCTTTGATCAGTGCCTTTCTTTACAACCTTCAGAAGAAAACAGTCATGCCAAGAATGCATGCATTTGATATTTCTAGCTTAAAAATCATGAGATATGATTTTCGGCTGTTTAAGCTACCTAATTTGTGCTAATTTATTTATGGCTCCTCTAGTTAATGATATAGAGGTACTGAGCAAAGTGAATTAAAATATTGGGTTTAAATAATTTATGAAGTGGTAAAATGCATTTTCTGTTTCCAAAAAGGGCTAAAATCTGCACTTAACAGATGTAGATCATTTCTCTAAATTTTCTGTTTCACAGAGTTTGTGAATAAATAAATTAGTGAGTATTTATTGACTAAAATTGTTTAAAGCCAGGAGATCTTAACATGAACCCTTCAAAAGTCTGGGCAAGTAGCCCTTGATCTAAATATTAATAACTTAGAAATGGAAATGTTTTCTTTAAAACTTACCTCGATACAATTCTACCCACCTATGCACTTTATCTGACTCTTCTAAAAATAAAGGGATTGCCGGGCATGGTGGTGCATGCCTGTAATCCCAGCACTCGGGAGGCTGAGGCAGGAGAATTGTTGTGAGTTCGAGACCAGCCTGAGCTACAAAGTGAACTTAAGGCCAGCCTGAACTGCACAGTGAGACCCTGTCTCAAAAAGACAAAAAATAAATAAATAAATAATAAATAAATAAATAAATAATAAATAAAGGGATTGACATTATTGCCTTATAACTATGCTAAAAAAAAGTTTAACCAGGGTTGACAAGATAGCTCAGGGGACTAAGCACCTGCTTAGGAAAGCGCAGGAACTGGAGTTTGCTCCTGCTGTGCTGGCCCTGCCCCCCATACCACCTGAGCCAGCCACCCAGTCCTGGAGCAGTGGCGCACACCTGGAATCCCAACCTCCGGAGGCTGAAAACAGAAGAATCACTATGAGTCTGAGCTGAATAGTGAGCTCCTATGCCAAATATATATATATATATATATATAAAATAATAAGTCAAAATAAAAGTTGTAACCAATATCATCTATTAACATTTATCTTAGAATCTATGACTATAAACTAAGAAAATAGAACTTGGCATATGAGCACAAATATAAATTAGTAATATCTGTAATCATTAAAATTATTTAAGTGTATAATTAAATGACAGAACTTTGGTTTTGTTTTGATATTAATTCAATCTAGAGGGTTGTACACAGAAAATAAAAGTCATTAAAATTTCGTACAGTCTTAGTACAGGGAGCAGCTGTCAGCATAATGGATCCTTTAGCCTCCTGCTGGGCAAATGCAGCTAGCAGACATTTTTAAATTGACTGAGTTTGAGAAGCAGCAATTTTTCATACAAAAGCTGGCAGTTAAGGAGGAAAAACGTTGTTATTCTAATTAGATTGGATTTGGCCATTGGGATCTTTTCTGTTCACCACAATAAATTCAGAAACCTTTTGTAAAATTATACCACTCAGAATTTTCAGTTACCTGATGCCTGGCGAACAAGGCTGTAGGTGCTGACTCTGCTGATTGCTTCTTGATTTTTCCTTTTTCTTTTCACTTTGCCTTTGGCTGAAGCAGATAGGAAGAGTCTGGGCTTGCTTGGCATCTGGTTGTCTCCTGCTAATGGCTGACAAATGGACACCCCTTGAAGATATGGCTTCTCTATTTTCCCCTTAGTTCATCCTGCTTATTTGTGGGTTTGCTTCATTGTGTGAGCCCACTGGGGAAGGAAAACATGCTCAGAGTTACAATCATCATCTATTATAAAATTACACCAGTTGCTTATTCTTGGCACACATTTTTAAACACAAGTGCAATAACATGTCACAAGCATTGTCTTTTAGCGATCAAATATCATATTATGATTAAATTACAAGTTCCTAAATTAATTTTCACTTTCAGTTAGCAATTAACATGATACTTGGATAGTGCTTAATTTAGTAGTTATTAAAAATTCATTTACCTTCCAATAAAAATTATTCACACATGCACACTTGTACACACACATGCAAACTACCAAATACACAAACGTAAGAGGTTTTCAGTTGTTTTTTCGTTGTTTTTTTAAGCTTCAGATGTTTTTGTTTTCTGTTTTGCTTTGATGTTGAGCTTTTGCATGCTAAGTACCTACCCAACTACTGAGCTAAATCCTCAAACGCTAATATATTTTTTCTTATTTATTTTTAACTTGAAAAATCACTTTTATGCTTTTATCATGTATGATTAACAGTTTGAAAGACATATGCATGCATATTGTCCATGATTAATCTAGCTCATAAATGCTTTAACTCACATAGTTATCACTTTTGTTTAGAGAATATATAAGATCCAATCTCTTTTCATATGTAAAAATTATATTCTTATTAACTATTCTTACTATGGTTTATCAATTTCCTTGAGATTTATTTCTGTTCTCTAACCGATGAGGAAAGGACACAAACACAACACTCTAAGCAGGGTTATTGCTAACCCAGAGCCAGACCTCTCTATGAGCAGGAGAAAGAAGATATCTCATAGAGGCTAAGAGGCTTTTATTGTATTTTCTGCTGGCTTTGGAGGGAGTGGTTGAGAGAAATGGTGGGCTTGTGGGCTGCTGTTATGTCCTCTGTGGGCTGCAGCTGTGACCTCTGTAGCCTCCTGATGTGTTTTCTGGGGACTACTTGTGACCTAAGTAAAATGACACTGACATTTTGCTAAGTTGCTGGGTGGGCTCATTTGATGTGATGGTGTAACACTAACATCTTGTCATCACTTCTCCCTCTCCTGTTCCTTAACCATTGGAAACCACCATTCTACTCTTTAGTTCTAAGAGATGGGCTTCTTTAGGTTCCATATAACAGTAAGAACATAAGGAATCTTTCCTATTTTGCCAATTCAATATGAATTGGGTATGGGTACCACAGTTCCTTTGCTTTTATTGCCAGTTATTAGATACTTTGATTGACTCCATTCTCACCTATAGTAAATAATGTTGCAATAAAAAGGATGTCAGTTGTTTCTTCAGCATGATGATTTTTCTTTCTTTTGGTAAGCATAAATATCCAGCAGAAGAATTGCTCATCACAAGTTTGTTTTATTTTTCAGGACTCCATAGTATTTTTCTTCATGTCTCTGTTAATTTAATTAATACCCACCAATAGTACATGAGAATTCTCTTTTCTACATTTTATCTTTCTGATAATAGTGGTTCAAATTGGGGCAAATGTTTTAGTTTTCAGCATGTAGAAAGCCATGTTTTCCAGCACCATTTGTTAAAGAGGCTATCTTTCTTCCAGGGAGCTTGTGTAGCCTCTTTGTCAAAGATAAGATGGCTGAGTGTTTTTGTAGATGCCTCTGCATCTTCTAATCTATTCCACTGATCCTCAGGTCTATTTTGTTGCCAATACCATGTTGATGTTATCACAGTGGCTTTGTACTATAATTTCAAATCAGGAATTGTGATGCCTCCTGCCTTGTCTTTATTGGCCAAGATTGCCTTTGCTATCCTAGGTCGTTTGTGGTTCCAAATAAATTTTAGGATTGATTTCTGTATATCTGGGAGGTATGTTGGTGGCAGTTTGATAGGGATTGCATTAAATCTGTACAGCAATTTTGGGAGTATGGCCATCTTCACGATGTTGGTTCTTCCTATCCAGGAGCATGGAATATCTTTCCATTTTCTGAAATCCTCTATAATCTCTTTTCTTAGGGTGTTGTAATTTTCTGTGAAAAGATCTTTCACTTCCTTGGTTAAGAGAATCCCAAGGTATTTCATTTTCCGCGATGCTATTGTGAAAGGTATTGTTTCTATAGTTTCCCTTTCAGTGTGTTTGTTATCTGTATAGAGGAATGCTATTGACTTCTGCGTATTGATTTTGTATCCTGCCATGCTACTGAATTTCTCTATCAGTTCTAGGAGTTTCTTGGTGGAATATTTGGGGTCTTCCAAGTAAAGTATCATGTCGTCTGCAAATAATGATAATTTAACTTCTTCTTTTCCTATTCTTATTCCCTTTATTTCTCCCTCTTTTCTAATGGCTGTTGCTAAGGATTCCAAGACTATATTGAATAGGAGGGGTGATAGAGGACATCCTTGTCTTGTACCTGATTTAAGAGTAAAAGATTTCAGTTTTTTCCCCATTTAAGATCATATGAGCTTTTGGGTTGTCATAGATGACTTTTATCAAGCTAATATAGAGTCCATCTATTCCAATTTTCTGTAGGACCTTGAACATGAATGAATGTTGGACTTTGTCAAAGGTTTTCTCTGCATCAAATGAGATGATCATGTGGTTTTTAGATTTCAGTCTATTAATATAGTGTATTACATTTATAGATTTTTGAATATTGAACCATCCTTGCACCCCTGGGATGAATCCTACTTGGTCATGGTGTACGATCTTCTTGATGATTTGCTGTATTCTATTTGCCAGGATTTTGTTGAGTATTTTTGCATCTATGTTCTTGAGGGAGATTGGCCTGTAGCTCTCCTATTTGGTTGTGTCTTTCCCTGGTTTTGGAATCAGTATTATACTTGCCTCCAGAAATAATTTTGGGAGGACTTTTTCCTTTTCAACTTCGTGGAAGAGTTTGTGGAGTGTGGGGATTATATCTTCTATAAATTTCTTGTAGAATTCAGTTGTGAATCCATCAGGCTGTGGACTTTTGTTTGTCGGTAGGTTTTTTATTACGTTTCGTATTTCGTTGGCTGTTATCGGCTTATTGAGAGTTGTAATATCTTCTTGATTCAGTTTTGGTAATTTGTACCTTTCAAGGAATCTGTCCATTTCTTCTGTGTCTTCTATTCTGTGAGTGTAAAGATTCTCGAAGTAACTATTGATAATCTCCTGAATTTCCACTGGGTCTGTGGTGATTTCATCCTTTTCATTCCTTATCGCTTGTACTTAAATTTTCTTTTGCCTCTTTTTGATGAGGTTGGCAAGAGGCTTATATCACCATGCACTAACTTAAAGTCAAATTGGTTTAAAGATCTAAACGTTAAAACAGAAACACTCAATCTCCTGGAAGAGAAAGTAGGAGGAACTCTTGAAGACATAGGCATAGGTAAAGAGTTCATGAACAAACATAAATTCACATGGGAAGCTATTGAAAGAATCAACAAATGGGATCAACTCTTCTTAAGGAGCTTCTGCATGTCGAAAGAAATTGTAAACAGAGTGAAAAGACAACCCACAAACTTTGAAAAAATCCCAATAAGCAATCAGACAGAGGACTACTGTCTAGAAATTATAAAGAACTAAGATATAACAGGGCCCTCAAATTTAAAGACCCAATTCAGAAATGGGCATCTGAGATGAATACACACTTCTCAGAGGACGAAATTAAAGAAGCGAATACATATATGAAAAAATGCTCCACATCGCTAGCCATTCACGAAATGCAAATAAAAACATCACTGAGATATCATCTCACTCCAGAAACAATGGCTATCATAAGGAAATCAACCAACAACAAATGTTAGAGAGGTTGTGGGGAAAACGGAATGCTTCTCCACTGCTGGTGGGAATGTAGACTGGTACAACCATTGTGGACGTCAGTGTAGAGACTCGTCAAAAAAGTAGGACTAGAATCCCATTCAAGCCAGCTATGCCCCTAATGGGAATTTTCCCAAAGGATTTGGATACATTGTATCATAGAGATATATGTATACCTATGTTTATAGCAGCACAATGTGTGACAGCAAAATCTTGGAAACAACCAAGATGTCCATCACATGAGGAATGGTTGAAAAAGATGTGGTATTTTTATATAATGGAGTATTACTCAGCTATTAAGAATGATCAGTTTGAAGCATTTATATTGAAGTGGATGCCACTTGAACATATACTCATAAGTGAAATAAACCAGACATACATGTATAAATATTGTATAGTCTCCCTAGTATAACAAGCGAAAAGCAGAAATGCAAAAGGAAATG
>PVKA01017106.1:0-46498 GCA_004027165.1 Ctenomys sociabilis
AAAATAAAAATAAATGAAAAAAAAAAAAACAAAAATAAAACAAAAAAACTTGCAATAGTTGGTCCTAATTGCATGTTATTCAATTCTAATCATTGTGTTAAGATGTTGACAAGCTTTCTTTCATGTTACCATCTTAGTATATGTGCTGCTCAAGTGAGCACCATTTCATCAACTTAACAACTCTATTGAGCAGATGGCATTATGATTCCTACTTTATAGATGAAAAAACTGTTAAGTATCACATTCTATTTCTTTTACAATCACATTATCTGTTTTCTAAACAAATGTTTAAAATAATGTTAATGAGCACATAATAAATCCTACTGTCTTACTTTCATTTTTAATTGCTGAGAAAAAATAACTGCTACCCAAAGTTCAGGGATAATAGATTTATTTAAGTTTAAGGTTTAAGTTCATAGTCGGCTGGTTCCCCGGCAGGGTGGCATGGCAGAGGGACATCACAGAAGAAATACTATTTATGTCAGATAGAAAACAGCAGAAAACAAGGCAGCAAGCAACAAGTGACTCCAGAACACTCTCTCTGTCCTTTATATTCTGTTCATTATTTACTCTCAGAACTGTAGCAAATCAATTATTTAGTAATCATACACCCTTAATCCCAGCGTCATATACTTAATTCCAGTATCACACACTCTAGATTTAACCATCTCTGAAAAGCCCTGCCTGTGGTAACATGAGGCTTTGCAAATATATAAATACAGGTAATAACATTTACAGAGTGTTGTCCCATGGACAACCTTTGTTTTCATTTATTTTGAAACTACTCTATTGTCTCTGGATCTGGTACTATGTCTATGCTGCAGAAGCACATTGCTTTGCTGTGAGGATTTTGAAAATGTGCATATGTTAGCTTCCAAATTTAAGAAATATTACTGGTTTGAAATATACGGGTTTTGTAGCTTTGTGTTGGTGGTGCAAGGTGCTTTTGTATCATTTTATAGGATGTTTCAAAAATTGTACTCTATTCCTTTGTAAAAAAAAAAAACCAAAAAAACTATGGTATAGTGTCTAAACTTGTCATATTTAAACATACATAGTTCAAAGTTCAAACCTAGTATACTAATTCTTTCCAACTGAGTGATCTTTAATAGTTACTTGAACTGTCTGTACATTAATATCACAACACTAAAACTGCTCCCCTCCATTATTGGAATTAGGGATTGAATTCAAAGTATCTACACTGTGCTATATCTCCAGGTCTCTTTTATTTTTTGCTTGGAGACAGCATTACACAAAGTAGCTAAGTTTCCCAGGTTAGGCTTGAACTTTTAATTCTACTGTTTCCGCTTCTCAGAGGGCTGGCATTATAGGTATACACAACCACACATGGCTAAATGCATGTTTTCTAGAGGACATTATAGGTGTGGGAAGTCCATATTAAAAACATTAGGAGAACTACTTACATTTTTCAATGCTGTGTGTGTGATTTTTTTATTATATGTGTGTATGTGTGTGTGTGTGTGTGTGTGTGTGTGTGCGCGCGCGCGCTTGCATGCCTGTGGCTGTAAAGAATACATCCAATCTCATATTGCTAGTCTTATCCACCCAATTGATTACAATATAAAAAAATGTATCCTAGTTGTCAATTCCTTATAATATTTTTCTTTGGAAATTGCTATATAAGGGAATTATACATAAAACTGTGTTTCATATATATCATAATAATATGGGTTCATTGTTAGCCAATTAACAATAATTTGTCATGTCTAATGTTAGCCAACTTCATATTTGCCTGTAGTTATCATATAACAGTTGAGAATTAATATTTATTGTATAGGTTAACAATTTTACAGAGTTTCACTTAAAATATTTAGTGCCTAACAAACTATTGGCACAAAAATTGTAGCAAAGCAAATGACAGGAGACAAAATTATAATGGAGTCTGATGGTTCATCTTTAAAAGAGAAACCTATTTCGAGAGAGAACATCTGCTCTCAATGTGGAGTATAGGGCTATAACTGGGACTGCTATATTTTTAGCAGATGGAAGTGGCATGGACTAGAAATTCACAGAGCACTGGAGACTGAAGTTTGTCACTTTACCAGACTGCTTCCTGGATAACCTCTTGTCTAGCAGCTTTAAAGCTGCAAATGCTGAGTGCGTACACATTTTATGAATAGAAAGGCCTATGTATCCATTTCAAAATTAAACTAATGTTGAGATTAATAGGTCTCAGACAGTTATATGTTTCCTTGTTCTGTGTACAAAAGAACAGAGTCTATTTGTCTGCAGATACAGAATTGAATAATAAAATGATGGCTATCAGATCATGAAAGAACCTATCAGGCCAGTTAATTCATTTCCTCCTAACCATGGCAGCATTGTTCTGTGAACAATCTGTGTGACCTTTGTCCAATTTCACTTTAAAGGAAAACATTTGCTAACTTCCCTTCACACAAGGTCATTTGTTTCCCAATTGCAATATCCTTTCTCTCTTCTTCCCACCTAGTTTTGGTCAATAGTGCTTATAAAATAATGAAATTTATACTGTGTTTAATTGTCCAAAGATATAAAAGTAAAATATTATTGTAATATGACAGGACAACAGTTAAGAGTATTAGTAACTTTCCATGATATTAACTAAGTATTGTGGCCAGAAGTGAAAAAAGCAGAACACTTAAACATTAAAAGCAGAACATTTAATAGTTTCAGGTTTTCTAAGAGCCACAAACTCCAATATATGCATTTTGAGGGTTAAATTTAACATAGTATATTGATATTTTAAAAAATGGAAGTAAAATGTAATCTGGGAGCTCTTATTCTTTGTGCTTACGCATCATTCTTATTCCTAACAAGAAAAGGCAATATAGTTAACATATTTGGCCCAGTACCTATGGCTGATGAGCTAATGTGTCCAAGAAATATGTGGAATGATAGATTTAGATAAGAGGGGCTAGTGATTCATGCATACTTAACAAATGATGTTCTTTTCAGGATTATGCATAAACCAAAATAAACGTAGAGCTATAATTTGTAACTGAGTGTCAGTAAACAATAAATATAAGTGGTAGAAAAAACTAATGAATGACCAAAAGAGTTCTTAAAATTATTGTAAGTAAATTAGTTTTCATCAATCTCCATTTCATTTCTCCAGAGATAAGAGGTTATAGGTTTATTTTATTTTTAACACATAATAATTGAAAAACGGCATTGACAGTAGTACTATGCAAGGTACCTTGAATTTGTGTAAATTCTCCTGGAGATACCAAGCACAACTCAACAGTTACAAAACTCTTGATTGTATACCTACCCTGTGGGAAAAATTGTGCTAAGTGTCATGGAAAGGATAAAATTTTAGACTGAGTTGAGAAAGCTCAGAGCCCTGTCCAATTTGTTCTTCTTTCTCTAGCCTCTTTGTGTTTTATATTTTTGGATATTAATCAACATGAGTCCATGTGAAATTCCAAGATAGACTAAAAGAGCTGCTTAATAACAACAGGATTTCACTCTAAACAGCCATGTAGAGGTACATATATTTGCTTTCAAGAAGTAAAATCCTCTTGAAATTAATTCATGCAATAGGTATATGAACTGGAAGAAATTCAAATTACAGTATGTGTTTTAATCATTTGTATGATAAATATTTCCCAATTTTATGTATGCTTTAGTAATATGTTGATGGTAAAAAATATTTAGACATACAATTTGGAACTCTGAACTATGCTGGCATTATGTACCTGCATGTATTTACATTAAAATTTTCAAACAGAATGCATCAGAAATTATATCTGTATATTTTTTACTGGCATTTTCGACATTTTTGATTGCAAGCAAACAAATAAAGCCAACCCACTTTTAATGGTCCTGCTTTGAAATTGATCCTGCTTTTCCCTAATGTCTGTAACATTTGTGTGGGTGTATGTGGGCATATGTGTATGCCCTTGAACAAAATGTGATTTAATCAAAAATGATTGAGGAAGAACTGGAGAGACAGCTCTGTGGTCTAAGCACCTGCCTGGCAAGTTCAAGGACCCAGGATCAATCTCCAGTACCACATGCCATGTGGACCCCAGAACCCTGGGCACACTGTGCAGGCCACTGCAACTAGGTATGGTGGTGCATGCCTGTAATCCCAGTGCTGGGCAGGCTGAAAAAGGAGGAACGCTATGAGTCTGAGCTGCATAGTGAGACCCTATACCAAATAAATAAATAAATAAATAAATAAATAAATAACTTTAAACATCAAAACAATGGTTGAGGAAAAATAGTGTGATAAACAGTTAATAGGAGGATAGTTTCTAGATTTTCTCCTCCTCTACCTCCTGTTCCTCCTCCTTCTTCTTCTTTCTATCTGTCTCTGTCTCTGTCTCTGTCTCTGTCTCTGTCTCTGTCTGTCTCTCTTTCTTTCTCTCTCTCTGCAAAATCTGGTATTAGAAAGAAGCCCCTGTGCTATTTTAGGACTCCTTGAACAGCAATATGTCACTGATATAACTTTCTTATTAACTGTTAAGAATGAGGGTGCTTTTCAGGAATAAAGTTAATAGATGCTGTCATCAGGTATATACCATGCCAAACGTTTGCTTTAATTACTTTATGTGAATTCTTTCACTGAGTCCTCATCATACGTTTCTGAATTAGGTATTGTTATACTCATTTTACATTTAAGACAAATGAGGCCCAGAGATATTAAATAACTTGTTCCTCAATTCATATATTTAAAAAGTAAAGCTCGGCATCATATCTAACACAGTCTGGCTTCAGAGACTAAGAAAGTAATCGTTTTACTAAACTCTCCAAACTCTAGAGAGTTACATTGACAAAATGATGGGGCCTGGCCACTGCTATTGGAATAAATAATTCCCTGGGGATTCTGGTGACCATTCCAGAATTTAGAAGCCCTGCCTACAATCAAGCTGACTTAGTTTCTTTGAGAAACAGCCAATACCCAAGTCTAAGGGGAAAAGGAGACCGACAGCAGAGATGCTCCTGAGCAGTCCAATGATAAACAGCTACCATATGGTCAAAATGATTCCCACTGCCTCCCAGTGAGGGAAGCAGACACTTTGAGTATGAAATGCACTGTTTATTTTCTTGTGCAGTGGTTACAGTTCAAATTAAATGTTTCACATCAGACAAGGAACTAATAACAAATGATCTCCTCCCTCAGTGGTGCAGTAACAAATATGTAGTAATTTGAAAGCTGGGAAGAAAATTATTACTCCCAAAGACACAATAAATATACGAAATGTTTAGAGTCCTTTGATGAAATGAACACGGAAGGTGCTGCTAGCAGCACTTCTGCTTTAAAAATATAGTCAAAATAAAAAAGAAGAAGCATTTAAAAATGCTGTCCAATCTGTCAATATTTCGTTAACATGTAATACCTTAAGGACATAACTCAGCAATCAAATCTTCAGTGAAGCAAAGACTGGTTCCTTCTTCACATTACAGCACAAGAAACCAGCAAGCAGAACAGCCAGGCATAAACTTTCACAGTTTAAAAGCAACTTAGTAAGATAGGCAGTTTCTGTGCCTTTTCTTATTTTGATTGATCTTGGAAAAGGGCAGTGGCCAATGTTTTCTTCAGTGGGATGCCTTGATGTCTGCCATCAAGACCAATTTCCATTGTACTCTTTTACTCCTCACAGTATCTTGGGAGCACTTCTATTTTTGACTTTTTCTGCCTGCTCACTTCTTAAAAGACTCCAGCAGAATCAGTCTAGGCCCATTTGTTTGATTGTATCTGATCCAGATCTAAAAGATGAGTAGAGGCAAATTAGAAGTCCGTGGCCTGAGATTGCTGCTGCTAGGGTCCAGTGCTACCCAGAATCCAGTCAGGTCTCTACAATGAGAATTGCCTGCATGATGCCTGTTATAGTCAACCTTCTTTTTCCTGGAGCAAAACAGGCACCAGGTCACAGTGAAAGGCAGCAGAACATTATGTGATTCAGCTTTCACCTTTGTATTTTTATTTTTAGCAATTATAGATTCACGAGAATTTTCCACAAAGGTATGGGGTGATCTTATTCACCACTTATTATTTATGCCCCAATATTTTCATATTATATAACTATTGCATAATAATAAACCCATAAAATTGACATTGGTACAATCCACACTGCCCTCATTCATAAGTGTTAATGTGTGTATAGTTCTATACAGCATATGTAACTTCATGTAATTTTTACCACAGTCACACTTTTGAAAAGTCCATTCTTTCTCCTTTGACTTGTTTTTGTATTTTCATCAAAAAACAGCTGAACATGTTCATGAGGTGTACTTCTTGGATCTCTAGACTTCTTCTTTTTTTTTTTTTTTTTTTTGTCTTTTTGAGACAGGGTCTCACTATGCAGTTCAGGCTGTCCTTAAGCTCACTTTGTAGCTCAGGCTGGTCTCGAACTCACAACAATCCTCCTGCCTCAGCCTCCCGAGTGCTGGGATTGCAGCCATGTGCCACCACACCCGGCTGATCTCTAGACTTCTGTACTTACTCTTCTGGCTGCTATAGTCAGCATGATGCCTGCGAGATTGTCTTTTTTCCTTTATCTATATACTAATCATTAACAACACACAGGGTCATTTTTCTCTCACCCTTGTTTTTATGAAAAATTCATCCCATTCATATTCACATTCATTTTCACATTTTTTTGCTGATTCCATTCAAGAGTACAATTGTCTGAAACTTCTCTATTTCCATGCTAGTTATGGTAAATGTTCATTCTATCTAGACTGAATGGAACCAGCGCCTTTTCAGAATGATCATAACAACCAGTTTACTGTGGGGAATTGCCACATGTACAGTTTAGATTTTCCTTGGGGAAGAGAATGAGGCAACTGGAGGATGTATTTGTTGGAGGATATATTTGGATTGCTATAGTGCCAACTGTAGATCTACTTTTCCAAACATCTCAGTCTATATGCATAAGCAATTTAAGAATCAAAGAGATATTGAGACCCAATCTCACATTACATGTATCCTAGGCTCACCTTAAACTCAAGGTAATCCTTTTACCTTATCCTATCAAGTGTTGCATTATAGGTATGTGCCACCATGCCTAGCTTGATTGAATTTTTGACTATTAACTAGAAAAGTCTCTGGGAAAAGTCACCTGATTTTGGCTATTTATTTTTCTTCTGTCACAGACAAGTAGAAGATGACAGGGTTGAAGCTGCTGGCTTAATAAAAAATAATCAGCAAAAAACCCCAAAAATCTAGCCTTCCCAGTTTCTAATAAGATCAAGTGAAATTCTGAAAGAATTATTTCCTGTTGGTATGGTACAATTTGGAGACTATACCAAGGTAAGTTTGATGCTCAGAATTTCTCCCCAACTGCTGACTGCAGATGCACAATCTCATTCCAGTTAGCAGAACAGTTCACATAACATGTAAGCATCCCTAAGAGATCTAATGCTTCCAAATATTTTTGATTATTGTCATGGGTTAGGTTTTTTTCAAGGGGAAGAATGTAATACAGGACAAATTTTATAATATTTTTATAATGAATCACCCAAATCATCATATAGAAAGAATGCAGGAAATCAGACCATACACTAAAGACCAAAGAATCCAGCTAAGGGCCTGGGTCCTAATACCCTACATGAGTCCAGATGAAAACCTACAGTTCATAACAAGCCTTCCCACATTTCCAACTGAAGGCCTGGAGCCCATGATGAAGTCTCACATAAGCCTACTTCATGGATCCGTGCTGGAAGGGCCCAAAGTTCAGTGGTGGAAGTTAGAAAGTCTATGGCAGCAGAATGAACCAGGAAGGACCTTAGCTCCCACAAAAAGTACAACTATTCTCAGCAATACTGAGGTCTTGAGCTCCTCTGATGATTAAATAAGCTAAGTTCCCATCAGGAAAGCAAACATGGCAAGCTTCTCTAGGAGGCTGAGCTGTGCACCATCTTCTCCTCTGGAGCCAGGATGCAATGCTCAGGATGAGCAATGGAGCTCTTCCAAAATGAACTGTAGCCATTCTCAGTGACAGTGAAGGTCCTGAGGTCCTCCAGTGACAAGAAAAGGTTATCAAAGAGTATGAAAATTAGAGGACTAGAGCAGAACTTACAATGGAGAAGTCAGTGGTTTTGAGCACAAGTGTTGTTCTGTTCATGATGTTTCTTCAAGCAATCTTTGCCTGAGCTCTTGGTTTTCTTTGCCAAATACACAAATAAGCCTTCCATTTTAATTATATGGCTATCATTATAAAGGTAAAATTCTGGCTCTTGCTCTGTCTTTCTTTTACATATGTGTTATATTCTATTGATTATTCTCAGGTTGTTTGAGGAAATTTGAAAGGATATATATATATATTCAATTGGTTTGGATTTATTATATATATATATAATTGAATTCTATTTAATTTAATTCCATTTTACCATATGTGGCTTAGTTCAATTCAACATTTGTTATATGTTAAGGAAATGCCAGGCCCTTAGAATTGGTGCTAAAGGGGTCGGGGAGATGACTAAGTAAAATAAGTGCTTCTGTAGCAAGCACAAGGATCTGAGTTCAATTTCTGGTTACACACACACACACACACACACACAAACACACAAAAGAATCGGTGCTAAGCATGTGTATTAAACAAAAAGAGAATTACTTCTGTGATATGATAATGATATCCAAAGCAATTGCTCTACACTCACAAGACAAAAAAGTGGTACTTTTAAAACTAAAGACAAAAAGAAGTTAAGGTTATCAACTGTGGATGAAAAAGGAATTTCTGATTGGAACTCAACATCGTTTGAATCATACTGTAACACATTTCTTGGAGGGTAAGGCTATAATTTCCTGGCTTTGCCTTGTCTAAAATGTCATCACACGATAAGAGGATTCCTGGAGATGTAGGCTGGGACATGGTAGCCATTATAAGTTAGTATGGCAATAGTACATACAGGCTCAGAGAAAGCCTCTATTATGGAAACTTATTTTTGAAAATGATTGTGGATTGAAGGCTCCTACAAGCTTCAGATTCTTGATTTCAGTGAGGTGCATATTAGAATGCCCATTTTATTTTAAAAGAGATGCAAGCTTGTGCTGATTTTGTGTCAAACTGTGTAAGTGCAAATGGGATAGAATCTTAAAACTCCTTTTGAGGCTTTTCCTGTCATGTTGATCTATTGTGCTGCTTGGCTAACATAACAATGGCCTTCTGAAAACAAGGCTAGCAGGTTCTGGATCCAATTAAACTTTGGAAGGCAGACAAGAGGAATCCAGTGAATCAAATTTTCCCCCATCAGACTGATTATCAGAAGTCAGACACCCACAAATGCAAGAGACATTTGAGGAAAAATTATCTCTTTCATTCTAGAAAGTATGCGGCTAGCCCTGACAACCACTGTGCCAAATAGGCATGTAAAACTTCTTGTGAATCTACAAGGTATTTCTTAGCTGTATTTTGCCTCTCACAACCCAGGCATTCACCCAAGATTCCCTTTCCTCCACATTACTCTCACACTAAGTGGTGAGCCGGCCTAAATCACACTGCACCCAGGACATGCCACTGACAGTTGTGAGGATGGTGAGGTGAGAGGCAGACGTGAGATATATGTCAAATGTTGATGCACAGGACTTAGAGAATACCCTGCACTCTGTAAATCAAGAGGCCTCTTAGGGCTGGCAAGATAGCTCAGTGGTCTAAAGCGCCTCTCAGGGACCGCGGTTCGAGCCCCAGCAACACATGCCATGCCAGCCCCTCCCCCCCAGGGCGGGCTGAGCTGACCCCCACCCCCGCAAAAAAAGAATCTGTCATGTGTAGCGAGACGCTGTAATAAATAAATGAATTAAAAGAAAAAGAGGCCTCTTAGTGGTGGGGAAAGTTAAAAGCAAACGTGATTTAAGTGCCTATTAAACAAGACTTTCTGAGTTAGGGTTTCCCTAGTAGGCATTTCTTATGTGTTCTTTAATCAACCACTTACAGGTTATGATTATGAAACCCACAGGTGGTGGGAAAGTACCTTACTTCCTTTGCACCTCAGATGTAGCTTATTCAGGAACTGGAATGTTTATGAGAAACAGACCTGGAGGCAAGGAACACTGTGAGAAGGAGGACCTCCAGCCAAGTATTTGGACACTTAAGTCAAGTTATTTCGGAGCCAAGTTGTACTTCTGAAGCTTTTCCTTGGTATTGTGTTGGCCTCCTCCTTTTTCTGAAAATTGCTTCCAAAATATAAATCACTAAGCCCTCCAAAATGTTAGTGTCTCTGATCTAAAAATTTGGTGTGGGTATATGGATAAAATTATTTAGCCTTACTGATAATTAAAAATATGGAATTAGAATATTGAAGGGGCCAGGGATATAGCTTGGTTGTACAAGTGCCTGCCTGGAGCGCACAAGGCTCTGAGTCCTGGCAACAAGGTTCTGAATTTGAGTCCTGGTACAAAAAAAGAAAGAAAGAAAGAAAGAAAGAAAAAGAAAGAAAGAAAGAAAGAAAGAAAGAAAGAAAGAAAGAAAGACAAAAAGAATATTGAGACATTTTTTTACCCTTACCAAAACCTGTAAAGGAGGGAAAGTAAAAACATTTAGAGTTGGAGAAAAATAACAAAACAGTCACAATCATATCTTTGTGGATGTACTATAAATTGGTGCAACACTTTTGAAAGAAAAATTTAGCAATTTTTATGACTTTTGATGTGGTAATTTAACTTATTGGAATCTATGCATCCTCACAGAGTTGTATCCACTAGGTAACATTTTATTAGGTAAAAATATACCCATTGTGATTTTGCTAATTTAGGAAAATATCAGAGAAAACCAAATTACCTGATAGTATGGGAATATATTTAAGTACATTATGGCTTATGCATATAATACACTCCTAGACAGTTGTTAAAATACATTTACAAGGAGTTTTAATTACATGGGAAAATATATGTGCTATAATGCTATTGGACAAAAATAGTATAAGTCTTTATAGAGAGCAATCACAGTCATATTAAAATATGTTCAGAGTAAAAAGGGTGGAATAAAACAACACTGCATATTACAATTCTTTGAGTTTGGGTGACACTTCTGTTAACTATCTTTTCTGAATTTTAGTATCTGCAAATTTTCTACTCTGAAAATTTTCTACAAGACTCAGAATTTAGAAAATTTTTATTCAAAAATATTCAGCAGAGGGAGTGATTGCAAATTAAAAATATTACAAACTGAATTTGATAAATTATTTGGAGGTTCAATTTAGCTATTTCCTTTCCATTTCTGTTTATCCCTGGGAGTTTAGAAGTAATTATATCTATGTGTCAGGCAATGCAACCCTAGAGATCATATTTAATATATTTTTCAACTTCATATGTGGCTCTATCCTTGGCTCAATATGTGAGGAAAGAAAAGTACTGAAATTATTAATTTATTTTGTACTTATTAAGTGCTGAGTATTTGGCAAATAAATTGCATTCATTATTTCACTTAATTGCCTCCAATATACCTTGAGCTATATTATGCTGTTATTGTACTCATTTTACAGACATGAAACTGAGGTGTAGAGAAGTTAGGTAGCTATCTGAAATATACAGCTTCTCAGCAGATGATGAGGAGTTCAAAACAATGCTGTCTTAATTCTTATATTTGATTACCATTTTCTTTTCGTAAGTATATGAATACTAAGACTGACAAAAACATTTTAATTTGAAAAAAAATTTAATTTGACACTTTTCCTTTAAGACACCATAAACTTCTTCTCCATGGTTTAAATCATCAGGTTAATCTATTATTATTTAATAGTAAGCTTAGAAGCAGGTGATGTAGGGGCTTATGAAAAAGTCTAAGTTCAATCCTCAGTTCCACAAAAATGAACAAACAAACAAACAAACAAAAAACTATGATCTTTGGGCTCTATGTAGCTGTCCCTGCCACATTTCACTATTCACTTGTATTTTCAAGATGGTTGAAGAAGTACAAAATATCACATTCTCACACATACGTATTCTAAGCAGAAAGGAGGAGGAGCAGCTTTACTTTTGCAACATTTTCTTCTTATTAATGTGTAAAATTTAACAAAGCCATCTATAGCAAAGCAGGAAGTATATCTCAGAACTGAAGTGTTCTGTTCAATTTTTAGTGTCATTAATGTCATCACAACAACAGCAAAAGTTTGTATAGAAGATTTCTTCTTATGTCTCTGTTATGAGACAATTCTTCAGTTATCACTTGTATTTCAATAGGTCTTGTGGACAGAGACAATGATGCTTTTATGCCAGACTAATTTTTTTCAATGATGTCTGTATAATAGATAGCCTTGGAAAACAGAGACAATGTCTTCTTCTAGGGCAGGAATGCTTATTGTCCCAGTATAAAATTTGGATTTCCATTATAAAACACAGCATAATCAGAGTTCTTTTCATGTGTTATAACCCATTGAACACGCAAGTATTGTGTGGCCTTCTTTGTATCAAGCTACAGGGCTTGGGAACTGAAGAACAGACTTAAGAAAATGCTGCAACTTTGTTCACTGCTGTTTCTATTCCTGGAATTATACCCACTTTTATAACATGGTGAATGTCTAATTTGTTAGCTTGTAAGTAGTGTAAGATCTCAGCCTCTTCACAATTCTTGAAGATCATTGACCAAATATTTTTCATATGATAAACCCTAGCTGTGAGTGAGGGTGACGTAGAAATTCAGAGCAAAGAAAATAGAATAATAGTATTTGACTTAGATAAAATATAATTAACTCTCCTGAGCTAGGCATATTCCTCATTCAACCAAGGTTTCTTTCAATAAGAAATTGCAAGGAATTGTTTAGTAGGTGAATATCTTACTTACTTTTATTATTTTTGAGACAAATATCCAACACCAAACGTCAAAGGAGAAAGTGTTGTAGAGCTTTCAGTTCACAACTGACTGGTTCCAAGGCAGGGTGGCAGGACAGAAGAGAAACAATGGCAGGTGGAAGGCTGAAGATGGAAAGGAAGCAAACATCAAATAGTAAATCAGCAAGCCATGACAGCAATGTTCTTTCTGTCCCTTATGTTTTATCCGGGCTACATATCCTTAAAGGAGATAGCACTCACACCCTGGATAAGACTTCCCGTTATCCACACCAGATCTATGCCAAACCAATCAATGGACTAATTTAGTAATCAGACACCATTATATCCAGCATCACAATCTAGATACAGACATCCCTGCAAATCCCTGCCTATGACTGCATGGTCAGATGGGTAGACATAAGCCATAATAGTGATGAACAGAGTTAGCTACAAGTGGCCATCATAAAAGGGAGAATGTAACACATTATCCAGAGAGGTTAAACTTAGAATTTTGTAGCTTCAGAGAAGAAACACCATATTTTGTTTGCAAGCTCAGCATAAGAGATAGATTTATAAAAGAGGTAATACTGCTCTCATTTGTGCTGTGAAAGATAGTCAGATCATGATGGGAATGGCTATGCTGAGAGGCAAGTGAAAAGCATGACTTGAGATATAGTGTGAAGAAAAAAACACAACATATTCAGGGAACAATAGAGATGATATAGATTTTAGCATAGTTTAATGTTTTAAGTAACCCATGCAGTTAAGGTGGAATACTGGAATTTATAGTGAGTTTTGTAAATTTGGAAGATTTTAGATTGTCGCTATTGTCTACTGGGGCTGCATGCAGGATAGCAAGATGAAACTTTGAGTTTAATGATCCGAACCCTGACAAGTAATAATGTAGATAGTGGCTGTGGAGTTACATGGAGGTAAAATTCTTTAAAAGATAGCATTACTACAATTTACATGATAAAGTTTAGAACTATTATGTTAAATAGCATAATCCTCCAAAAAATCTCATGCTACAGAAAGCCAAGAGTCAAAAGTCTATTTGAGGACTAAAATACTCCATTTATTGATTTATTTCCCTTTTTTTAGATTAAGATTTTGAAATTGATGGCTATTGATGGATTCTACAGCTCTGTTTTCTTATATTTCCCAGTCAGTTAGTTCAATAGTTATTCACAACCACAAAATGTCCCCTTGATTACCATCCCTATTATTTCATTTAATGTGTATACATACCATGTGCAGTCAATATGACATGTAGGCACATTAAGACATGATCTTTGAACCCACTAAATATTTTTAGGTTAAGATTGTGTTGAACTTCTGCCAATTTGTGGAGTTTAGTTTAACCCTGTGTATGATAAATCATTCTGTAGCTGGTAAAGTCAAGATTAAACTAGGAACTAAAAGTTTCATAGCTTTAAAATTGTCATTTCATTTAATATCCACTGGTTTAGGGTCCTATTCTATGACATAGATTAGAGAGAAAGCTTATATCTAGAATTTTCCTATCTGCTATGTTAATGTTTTATCAAGTTCATTATTAATTTGTATGACCTGTGATGGCTCTATAATTCAGCTCACAGAGCATTATGGTGAGACTAATTGCACCAAAGTCATCAACTTTCACTTTGGGGCTTCTTTCTGTCATCTCCTTCAAAAGCCTGTCACTGTGGAGTGCTCTTTCTGTACAAAGGGGCGGGATGAAGCTCAGTCTGTTTGGAGCCTGTCATTCTTTATGCACTTCTTTGTAATGGATAGAAAAATGCAGTAGGCAAGGAGTCTTGTTCTGAAAGCCTAGTGTAGAAGGGCATTGTGAAATGTATCTGGTATAGAAGTCAGAGCCTCTGCAAAATTTTTTTGAATTAGAGGTTACTGCATTGTGTTCCTCCAGGAGGTCTGACAACCTCAGCAATTACCACTGCTTAAAAAGGGGTGCTTTCTCAATTCACATTTTGTGCCCACCACTTTTCTAGCCACACAGCTAAAGGGAAAGGACATGAGGAGCTTGATATATAGTGGATAAAAGTATTTTTAGGACTAGGAAATAGCTTAAAATATTATTTGTAAAACATTGCACAAATTAAAATGGGAGAGCTAGAATAAGGAGGGGGCTTGGCAAAGTCAGGATGAAGAGATGGTCATAGTAAAGCAAGGTTAATATGTAAAGGCTTCCCTAAGGAGAAGTTTAAAAAGGACAAGCTTCATAACACATACATACAGTGCACCTGGTATCATTCTTTGATTCAATAAATATTTGTGTAGCATGTTCTTAGCATAGTGCTATGCAGGTTATATTGAGGCATACATGGAGGTGCAAAGCTCCAGCCTTAAATTCTTTTCCAAGCAGCATCATGTCTGTTAAGTGGGTTTGCTTATTCCTCACTCCCAATTCTTTTTTTCATTATGGAGTAACATCACACCGGCATAACAATTCTGCTTCCATCTCTTGAAAATAAATCACTCTCCTGACTTGTAAGTTTGAGAGAAGGCACTGGAAGGTGACGCTCAGTTGACTATCACTTCTGCCTTAGTTACTCTTCTGCCATTGCTGTTCACCCCACAGGTTCTGGATGAGAGTCTGAGGTGATACCATGTCCAGGATGATCCACTCCATACCTCTAAAAGAAACCACCAGGCCTGGGGTGGGTAGGGAGGCTCATACTGTCAGTTTAATGATTTGTGCATCTTTGCCCACTTTCAAACCTTGCCCTGGTCTTAAGGCCACACCCCTCGAGCCATGTGTTGTGCTTTAAGCATGACCACCCCATAATTTACATGAGGCTTTGTGGGGACAAGTAGATACAAACCATATCATTCTGCCCCTGGACTCCCAAAGACTCAAAGTACATCCTGTTCTGCAAAAGACATTTTAGTCCATCTCTAAAGCTTCCAAAGTCCCAACAGTTTCAGCATTGCTGAAAAGTCCAAGTCCCAAGTCTCCTCCAAGTTCTAAAGGAAACTCTCAACTGTGAGCCCCTCTAAAAATGAAAAGTTCAATACATCCAGCATTCAAAGACACAAGACAAACATTGTCATTCCAAAAGGTATACACACCATTAGGACCAAAACAAGTCCAAAATCCATCAGGGCAAACATTAAATCCTGCAGGTCCTTGTGAAACATCTGAAGCAATCTGTAGCAAATTGTGAACTCTGTGTGGCTCTGCCCCTGTGGCACACTTGGTGGTAGTTCTCATGGCTTCTGTCTTAGGCCAGCTTTGCTCCCTCTTTGCAGTTTCCCTGAGATGATCCACATTCATGGATTTTCCAAACTTCTGGGGTTTCCACTGAATAGGCTTCTCACAGTTTCACACACTACCCTCTTAGTAGTGTGGCCTCTCAGACCTTCTTCCAAAATCGAGGTGGAAGCCTTCTTAATCTCAGAACTCCTGCATTCTGCATGTGCCTAAACCAACACCACGTGGATGATGCCATGGTCTGCTGCTAGCGGGAGCAGTAGACAGGCTTTCCTCTCTCTTGGCTGTAGGGGTTGAGGGCCTGGATTGCTGAACACTCTAACTCTGATTCTGATGAACAAATTCTCTATGCTGACGCCTTGCTGAAACATGTCTGGCTGCTGCTGACATTCTGTAACATGATGTGGCCACTACCTCCATTTTGGAACATTCTGGGGCTCTGCAGATTTTTCCTCAAAGCAAATTCCTTTATGCTTGTGTTTGTCAGGCTGCAAAGGATGGAGACTTGTCACCTCCTGTGATGCCCTCAGGACATCGTTTTTACTCTCTTATTCCTCCTGGGCAGTGGAGATCTCTACCCTGTCGTTACAGTCCACAGCCTTCCTGTCAATTCCTTTCTGGACAGACTCAAAATATTTTAGATGATTCTGCTGGGCTTTTTGCTTTCATTCTCAACATAAATCTGACCAAGAGCCTCAAACAATAACCATGTTACTGCCACAATATTTGACTGCTTTGAGATTTCCTTTTCTACCATGCATAATCTCTGCCTCAGGCAAAGTCTCTGGACACAGTTGAAATCCAGACAAACTTGCTGCCACACCAAAACTCAAATGATTGGGAGTCCAACAGCCAATGCAGTCCTTCTTCCCAGGCTTTCTGTCAGCCTTCTGGTCTGAGCTCTGACAGAATCTCCCCTGCAGAACAGCTGAAGCTACTCCAGTGCTTCGCATGTAGGCAATAAACCATAACAACTTCCATTTGAGAGCAAGTTGCTTTTTAGGAAACACACATTCTGGTTTTGCCATTGAATGGCTTATATTTTATAGCTACATGTCTCTACAGGAGGGGTACCCTGCTGGATACAAGTGTCACTTGTGACTGGATGGTTAAGTCTTCCAAATTCTAGATTGCATAAGACCATCTAAGCTGTCTCTATGACTCTAATCTTGGGATTAGTGAAGATTGCCCTTTTATTTCTACTAGCATGAGTCTGTCCTTTATGCAGTTGACTGAGAGAAATGCTGTTTATTTGGCTTTCTCACCACACTAATCTTGTCTGACAGGAGGTATAAGGAAATTCCATATAACTGTCTATAAGAAGAAGTAAATTTCATAAGTACCAACAATATTGCTTAGCTCTTTTAAGATTCCTGCCCTTGCCTGGTAAAGCCTGTAACCAATATAGAAAGGAGTACCTTTTGAAATTCTCAACATTTACAAAATCAGTTGCATCATGCTAGTGTTTCCCTTGCTTTCAACTGTGTCTTGACGTCCTGGTTGTAGATTTTTCACTCTCCTTCTCATTTCTAGTCCTAAACAAGTCCCTGACTTGTATATGCAAAAGCCTGTTTGAAAAATTTAATTGGGTTATTCATAGGTTTTTCTCTTGAGTCCCCAGTGCTCTCCCCCAAATTCTACCTTTTCAGGCTTTCTTTATCTCAATAAATGGCACCATCATCTATATGTATAACATTGTTCAAGCAAAAGGATTATGTGAGATTGAAAGTTCTGGAGTTATTTCATCAGTGTCTGACTTGCTTGGGTGTCATCTCCTTTTTTCTGTACTGTAACTATCCTACTTCTTAGTGTATATGACACAAAATGAGTATTTTGTGATTGATATTTGTTGAACAAATATATTGTATTAATGAATTACTGTTCTCACCTTTTTGGTTTGCTTCAGAATTTTGTTTGTTTGGCTTTTCCTCCCTCTTCAGATTTAACAACATCTTTCCACTCACCCATCAATACTAAAGTATGCTTTAGTACTGGTCTAAGCAAGAGCTTGCTTTGATAATTTAGAGGAAGGGATGGGAAAGGAGAATATGGAAAGTTCATGGAGGAAGAATAATTTAAACCAGATGTTTAAAGAAACAGGATTTTGGTATATGGAGGGTGGAACAAAGGAATATGTCTTTTCTGGTAAAAATATCACTGAGGAAAAAATCATAGAGCTAGAGAGGCACTAAATATTTTGTGAATACGGCCAGTAGACCAGTCTCTAAATAGGTAAATCAAAGTTACAGTTGTAAAGGCAGCATGCAAGTGGTTTATATAGAAAAATAATACTTAAAAATTATTCCAGAAAATATGAATCTTCTTGGAAAAGTCATGCTGTATGAACTCTACACTAAAGCTGTTCAACTGGAAATGAAAGGTTGCATAGATAGAGTATGAAATTAAAATTTGTTCCATGAGGTTATGACCAATTTCCTTGTGAGATGCATGTGGATGAACTTTATAGGATTTCACAGAAATATGCTACTGTTGACAATGTTAGTATTTCCTTAAAATTCTTCATATCCTCAACATTCTTTTGTGTTTGCTGTAAAATTCTGCAAGTGCAATTATTCCCTTTGTCATCTCATGAAAACACATATTTATGTCTCATCTTTTCAGCAACCATTTCACTTTTTCACTAGATTTGGAGGATAAATAAATATTCTTCCAAGGCAATGAAAATGAAATGATGGAAGGGAGGGACTTTTGCTTTCTTGGAATTCTTCAGTTAAGGAGTGTCTACTGACTTCAACATCAGGAAATAATTAGTACATAACATGCAAGTGTGAGAAATTATTCAATTTCAGGAAGAACAATTGCTGAAAAGAAAATGGATCCATTTTCTGAGTTTCTCCCCTGAACACATTTGTGTTGGCTGCATGTTCTTGTGAATTGGAGGCCACCCAGAAAGTTGCCGTTTTTAGCAGTGAATATTTAACCAGATTCCTTTTTATCTATCTTTATTTTATTTTTCAGCAATGTTTTGTCCTTTGGGTGAATTGCACTGTACTAGGACAGGGATGTTCCTGATATTACTGGGCATGGGCATATTGTATATGAATGTAAGGGAGGAATATCTTCTTTATTGCAGCCTGATTTAGGAAGGCTGGAAAACCATCTTCTGAGATATGGTGGAACACCATGTAGGAAAGTAAGTAGGCTTTACCTTGAGTTCCAGAGATTGAAAGTTATAAACAAGCTGACCTTGGGTTTGCATTAGAGCTTCATTACTATTAGAGCTTCTCAACAAGTTTGGGCTACCTAGTCAAGCAGTGACTATCGTGTCTCTTAACGTGTTTAAATACAGATGGGATGCCAAACTGTCAAGAATGTGGTGGAAAGAATTTTGCACTGCGTGGGAGGTTGAATTAACCTTCAAGATCTCTTTCTGAGCTCTGCTCATCTGTAAACCTTGTTTCCTTTTTTTGTAGTTCTGTGCTTATTTTAAGAAAAAGCTCTAAACTCACTTTGACACAAAGCTTGTATTGTTAACATCTATAGACTTTCTGTTTTCCACACTTAACATCAATCATTTATGGTGTTATTTTGTTAATACAAATTTTGAATCAACATGATTGTCTTTAGATATAAAGAAAACACAAACACACACATGAACTATATTTATTGTATGTAAAACAGGTTTCTCTAACTATTATTATTTTGCTAAATTTTTCCTGAATCTTTTTTGGGATTACCAGATTGGATGAGATTTATAGTTTACCTGCATCAAAATTTTTTTTTTTAGTTTTTCACATACCTTGTTTGAGGTACTAACGTAGGTATCATTGATCAAAATAAAGATATCTGCCTTAATAAAACACATGTGTATGTAAAGTATCAGTACATAGGAACACTTAATTTAGCTTATATTAATTTATCTTATTTAGTATATCATTAAAGAAGTAATATTTAATACAATAACAACTATATGATATATAATTTGCACATTTTAAAATTAATTTTATTGAGAAACAAATAGTAATCAGACAGTTTCGAACCAGGTTAGTAGGATAGCTAAAATAATTAGTAGACTGCATATTGTTGTCTTCATAGTAGTTATTTATAGTACAAGATGCAGACATGATATCTTGGCCAAGCACTATTATTACAAATCTTTCCTCTCATAGAATTAAGATAAAGTAGCTGTATAAGTATTCTAACTATTTTGTGTGTGTATGTGTGTATGCTTGTGTGTATAATACAAAATGGTCATTCATTTATTTCATTTTTTGATTAGTGTTGCCAGAGATGAGTATTTCATTGTCATTTAAATATTGCAGGTGAGTGAATTCAGCAAAATAATCCAATATAGTCCAGTCATCCATAATAGTAGTGGGTTATCCATAGGACTGGCAAAATCAGAAGTTGTTGACTTGAGCCTTTTATAGCTCAGCATATTAATATAGCTTTACTTTTTATACCTTGTTTTTATACTATTTTGCTGGATGGTTAGGACCAAGGTAAAGCAAGACCTGTATAACAAGAAATGTAACTTTTTACACATTTTTTAAATAATTAATTTATTTATTTTAATTCTTAATTCTTAAAGCATTATAAAATATTAGAAGCAATACAGAATTTTACTGAACATGGTAAGAATTCAATAATTGTTATATTGCATACAGTTATCTTCAAATTAGTTTTTCCAATTAACAGATGTAAATATGAAAAATTGGTTAAAATTATAAAAAATTAAAAAGCAAAAAGAGAAAATATAATTTAACCATTAGCTGCTCCTTTCAATAGATCAGCAGAAATCAGAAGTATAATTATTCAAGCTATTCTGTTATATACATATAGTGTTCTCAACCCTTGAAACAGTCTCCAAGAAGTAGAGTAAGTAGACTGACAATTTCATAAGTGAAAAACAGATTCACAATATTTAAGCATTTAACTAAGACCAAACTAAAAGCAACATGAGTAAAAATTATTTTTTAAATAATGCTCTTGTCTACATTTAAATTATAGCATACATATTATATAATATATACTTACTACAGTGAAATAAATTAGTATTTCCATATATCTCAGTTACTCAATTTTTTTCTTTTGTCAAGGGCAACTAAAATTTCCTTATGTAGCTGGAATCCTGAATATACTACAATTTTATTATTTATAAATCTCTAGATTTATTCAACTTATACAAATATCACCAGTATCTTCTCCTTTCCATTAACACCCTCTATTTCTAGTAAGCACTGTTTTATTCTCTCAGCATATTTGACTTTTAAAAATGATTTCTTACCTAAGTTGAATCATTCCACTTTGTGTATGTAAGTATTTCACTTAACATAAGGTTTTCCAAATTCATCTGTTTTGTGACAATTGGCAAGATATTGTCTGTAAAGGCTGAATAATATATCTAAACCACATTTTCTTCATTTATTCTCATTCCTTCATTTATTTATTGATGAACTGTGCTATGGTTGTCACTAGATATATGTTCAAAACACCATATTATCATAGGTCATGACTTTGTAGAGGTGGATGAAGTTTTATAATACTGGGAGTAAGTATGTAATGCTGGGATAAAGGATATGTGATTACCTAAATTAGACTATCATTGGCTTGGCAGAGTTCTGGGTATGGATAATGGGATGACCCACCCAGGGTGTACGTGGCACCACCTAATGAATGGGCAGCCTGGAAGAGATAGAATGGAGAAGCAGGCTGCTACTGCTTTTGCTACCTTTTGGACTTGCTATCTTGCTACCTTCTACTGCCATGAACTCTTTTTCCTCTGGTGTGTGCCTTTGCCCTGCCACCCTGCCTTGGAGGTAGCCAACTATGAACTGAAAGCTCTACCAAATATAATCTACAATAAATCTTTCCTTCTTTAACTTTGGATCTTGGGTATTTTGTCTCAGCACCTGGAGAAAAGTAAGACAGATGCTTAAATTGTTTCCATATCTCACCTATTATAGTGTTTCAGTAAACATGAAAATGCAGATGTCTCTTGGACATACTGATTTTATATTTTTGCTTATATATACAGTAGCAGAATTGTAAGACCATATGGTATGTCTATTTTTAACTTTCTTAAGATCTCCATACTGTCTTGTAATGTATATATCTGCCAACACTGGAAAAAAGTTTTCATTACTTAACATTCTCAACAAAACTTGTTATTTCTTAACTTTTTGTTAATACCTATTATCATGGTTGTTTTGATTTCTTTTCCCTAACGATTAGTAATGTTAATTTCCTTTCCTATACCTTTTACTCATGTCTCTATCTGCTTTAAAGGAACATTTATTTATTTTTGAATTGGGCTACTTGCATTTACTCTGTTGAGATTCATGATTTCTTTACACAACGTATCTTGAAAGTTAACTGTTTATAGGTGTAGAGCTTGTAAGTATTTTTCCAGTATATAAGTGAGCTGCTGTGTTATTTTTTTGTTTGTTTCCCTTATTGTATGAAAACCTCTTAGTTTGTTGGTCACATTTATTTATTTACCTCTATTTGATTCTTTTAAATTTTTATTAGTACATGTTTACAATGCATAATTACTACTTTCACTGTGTATTACATGTGCATGATAAATCTTACTTTTATATCCAATCCAAAATAAAGGACTGAATCAAAAAGTGGGCAACTGCAATGAATATATACTTCTCAGAGGAAGTACAAATGACCAATAAATATATGAAAAACTGTTCAACATTGTTAGCCATTAGAAAAATTCACATTATTACAATACTAGATTTCTGCTTAGTTTAGAAAGTATAGGGCTGGGGATATAGCTTGGTAGCACAAGTGGAAAGCACAACGTTCTCAGTTTGATCCCTGGAACAAAAAATAAAGAAAGAGAGAGGGAAAGAGAGAGAGAGAAAACACAATTTTTATCAATAAATCAAATAGTAGCAAATGGTAGTAAAGCTGTGGTGAAAAAAGAATCTACTTGCATTGTTTGTGAATGTAAAGTACTACATCCATTATGGAATGCTGTATGGAGACTCTTCAAAATATTAAAAATAGAAATTCCATTTTATTTAGCTATTTTCATAGTAAGTATCATCTGCAAACAGTTAAATAAATCATATGACAGTGGTACATGTGTACTAAGTTTCAAGAAAAAGTTCCATTGTTTCCCATCATGCCATGGCTGAAATCATTACTTGCTGTAGAGAAAGAGGTCCTCTTTTGTTGCATCTTTTGTCCTGGGGCTCACTGTTGGTGAATGAGTAATCTGAGGTGTGTACAAGGCTTTTATCTCTATGACTTGGACCAGTGGACCCAGCACAGAGGCAAGTTGAGTCTGGAGCCCCAGGGATTTCTTTTGAAAAGACTTGAAATACAGTTACAACTGTAATTTAACTAAATACAGTTAAAACAAGTGTTCAGCTGTCTCTGTCAGAAATCCATGTTCCAACTTTCAATGATACAGCTTTGTGAGGTCTCAGACTTGCCTGGCTCAGCTGGCTTTTGTCCTGTCTCAGTTACACTTCTCGCATTGCTCAGACAAATATTCGACACTCAATATTAGGGAAGAAAAAGTTTATTTAGCTCACAGTTACTGGAGGTTCTGGAGCTTATATTCCATACTCAGCTGGCTCCAAGGCACATGGCAGAGAGTAACTTTTCATGCAGCAGGCAAAGAGCAGAGACCAAAGGAAGTGGCAGCAGCTCAGGTAGCTAGCTAGCCTCTCTCTCCTTGCATTGTAATGCAGATTACCTGCCCCAGGGCAAGTGAAGCTTTCACACCCACAATAATCAACCATAAATCCAGATGTTACCTTCATTCCTGGTACAATAAAGAAAGAAAGAAAGAAAGAAGAAAGAAAGAAAGAAAGAAAGAAAAATGAAAGAAAGAACAATTGCTATCAAGAATCAAATAGTAGCAAATGCTAGTAAAGCTGTGGTGAAAAAAGAATCTTCCTGCATTGTTGTTGCAAATGTAAAGTACTATATCCATTATGGAATGCAATATGAAGACTCCTCAAAATATTTAAAACAGAAATGCTTAGGGGGACACTTTGGGGAAACAACTAAACACAGACCATAACATGTACCTTGGCTTGGAACTGACTGGGCTTTTTTCTCTACCTCAGAATTTGGGAATGAATCTAGGCACAGTGGTGTATGCCAGTAATCCAGACACAGGAGAGTCTGACTCAGGAGGATCACTGAGTTTAAGGCCAGTGTGGGCTATAAAGTGAGGTCAAAACCTACCTGAACTGCATAGTGAACTGTTTAAAAAAGACATAAATAAATAAACTAAAAATTTGAAAAAAATACAAACAAACAATTAAAAAAGATATTTTTGAAACAGTAAACAAAATAGGAAACTCTTACCCAAACTTAACAAAAGAAGAGTCAGATGAATGCAATCAGAAATGAAAAAGGCAAAATCACAAGGAGCATTGCAAAATCCAAAAGATTGTTTATAACTACTGTAAAAAATTGTTCTCCAACAAATTGGAAAATATTAAAGAAATAGCTTACTAGAATCCAAATTACCACAACTGAACCAGGAAGACATAAAAGTTCTGAGCAATAAAATAATAGGCAATGAATTGAGGCAGGAACACAAAAAGAATTCTGTCCACTAAGAAAAGCTCAAGACACACTCACTGCTTAATTGTGCAAGACCTTTGAGGAAGTTATGCCACTAATACTCTTGAAACTCTTCATTGAATTATTATTATTATTATTATTATTTGTTTTAGCAGAACCAGGGATTGAACTCAGACCCTTACGCTTGCCAGGCAAGCACTTATTCTACTGAGCTATCTCCCTGGCCCCATCTTCTTCGAATTTTAAAAGGAAGAACTGCTGCCAAAGTAATTCTTAGAAATTACCTTGATACCATTGGGCAACAACTTAACAAATAAAAAATATATAGGCTAATCTCCTTAAGGAATATAGACATGAAAATCCTTATGACACTGGCAAACAGGATGCATAAAATAATTTAAAAAATGTTATACCATGATCCAAAAAACTTAATTACCAGTATACATGGATAGTTCAACATATATCAGTCAAAAATGGAATATATCACATAAGCAGAATCAAGAAATAAAAACCTTATGAATATCCAAATTTATGCAGCCAAAACCTTTATAAAATATAACATCCAGTCATTTAAAGAGCACTGAAGTAGACACATGAAAATATTGTTCACCAAACTGTCCAATAGAGAACTGGAAGATAAAACCACACCAAGATTTCATCTCAGCACATAAAAACTGTCTATCAACCAGAAATTAACAAAACAACAAATGCTTAGGAAGCTATGTATGGTGTGTGTGTGTGTGTATATATATATATATATATATATATAGTGTGTGTGTGTGTGTGTGTGTGTGTGTTCTTAAGGTATCCTTTTTCATTGTTTGTAGAAGTGGAAACTAGTATAACTACTATGAAAATCAGAATGGAGATTCTTCAAAAAACTAACAGAAATTCCATTGTACCTAGCTATTCCTTTTCTAGGTTTCTTCCTGAAACAGGTAAAGATATTATAAAATGATAATAAATGCGTAACCATATTTATAGCAACACAGTTCATAATAGCTATATCTAGGAAGCAGCCTGTATGTCTATCAAGAGATGAATGAATAATGAAATTATGATACTTGAATACAATACAGCAGTATTTTCCCATAAAAACAATAAACTTGAGTTGTTTGTTGGAAAATGAATGCATCTGGAGATCATTATGCTAATTGAAATAAACTAACATATACACTTAAATTTTGTATAGTTTCTCTTGCATGAGAAACTCATTATGTAAATAAAGTGAAACATGAAAGACAGCTAATATGAAGAAGAGAGAAAAGAAGTTTTGTTTTCCAGCATGGACAGCTAAAAGTACCTTAATTTAGGAAAATGACTTACACATAATTGGCCTACTGATCTGGTTGTCAATCTGCATGTATGATAATTAACTTTATGAGCATTTATAAGATACAGATTTGAATCTAATTCTGGTAAAAGAATACATGAACAGGAAAGAAAAAAAAATCAATTTGTGTTATGTACATGTACCAATGCCTCACAATGAGTGTAATCACATGTTATAAATATATACAAATAAAAATTTGAAAAATATATATTGAAATACCACACTTCAATCTAACAAAATCCATTTATGGTAAACCAATGCTCAATATCATATTTAGTGGGAAAAACTGAAAGAATTCCCTCCAATATTAGAAACAAGATGAGGATGCTAACAATCACAAGTCCTGTTCAATAGAGTAATTGGAACATTAGCTAGAAGGATCAAAAAAGAGAAAGAAATAAATGGGTAGGCAAAGAAAAATAAAAAGTCCGCAGCTCAGCCTGTGAGTGAGAGCCCCAGGACCGCCGTGGCAGAGAGATAGTTCCCAGCGGTCCCAGGTCCCACCTCGTGGCCCAAGACCCAGTGCAACTCAGCCTGTGAGTGAGCATGCGAGAAGTCAGTGCTATACAAAATGACAAAGACAAGGAGAAAAATGCAATCTCAGGCCTCAAGTCCGCCAGTAAGTGCAGAGGACACTAACTCAGCTGAAATGAATGAATTAACAGATATGGAAGCAAGGGAACAACACCAGAAAGGTATAGAGAAACTCAGACGAGAAGTAATTCCTCAAATAAAAAAAAGAAATATATGAATACATAGCATCCGAAATAAAGAATCAAATGCAAAAACATAAGAGGGAAAACCAATGCTCACCCAGAACAAGTGCACAGAACACTATTCCAGCTGAAACATATGAATTAACAGCATCTGAAACAAAGAAAAAACAGCAGAAAGGTCATGAGGAACTCAAAGCAGAAATAATTTCTGAAATCAAGAAAGAATTCTTTGAAAAAAAAAGAATTCTTTGAAATCATAGCATCTGAAATACAGAAACAAGTCTGGAAATATACAGAGGAAACCCAACTTGGGAGAAACTCTGCAGAAAAGACATGGATAAAAAAAGAGATGAGAAATATGATGTATTCCTTGAATGAACGATACAGAAAAGAAAAAGAATGCTTGAAACAGAGTCAAAGAGACATAGACAGAACTAAAAATATCAATCATGAGTCTACAAAACTGTTTGAGTGAAAGCAAACACAGAGCATCATATCTTGAAGATGCAGGTGCAGCTAGTGAAAAGCTGAGAAAGGATCTCTTAAAAATGAGGATGAATGAAAAAATAATCCATCACCTGCAAGATGATACCAGGATGAACAATGTGAGATTAATTGTTATCAATGAGAATGAAGCAGTCAATAGAAATGACATAAAAAGAAACTGGGGAGAAGTAATAGCATAAAATATCCCAAATATGAGGAAACAATCCAACACTTAGGTCACCAAAGCATACAGAACACCAAACAACTTCAACCCAAGTAAAAACACAATGAGACATATAATATTCAAGATCCCAGAAATCCAACAGAAGAATAATATACTGAAAGCTGCTAGAGAGAAGAAGCAGATCACATTCAAAAGAAAACCCATCAGAATTACAGCCCACTTCTCTACACAAACCATGAAGGCAAGGAGAGCATGGAACAGAGTTCTTCAAGTCCTGCATGAAAACAAACTCCAGCTCAGATTATTATACCCTGTAAAATTCTCTTTCAACTTTGATAGACAAGTGAAATACTTCCAGGACAAAGAACAACTGAAGAATTTCATGATGACAAAGCCATCCCTACAAAGGCTGCTGAAAGATGTGCTAGAGAGAGACCACAATGAGCAGAACTCCATGAATGAGATTGGAAGGAACCCACTAAACAGGACAGTCAATTAAACACAGGATATGAAGGAGTAAACAACAGCAGGTAAATAGCATGACAAATATTAGTCAACACATTTCAATTACAACCATCAATGTAAACGGACTCAATTCACCAATTAAGAGAAATAGACAGGCACAGTGGGTTAGGAAACAAAATCTAACAATATGCTGTATACAAGAAACACACTTAACTCAAAAGGACATTCATAGGCTCAAAGTGAAAGGATGGAAAACAATACTGCATGCCTCAGCACCTCAGAAAAAAGCAGGAGTAGCAATTCTGTTCTCAGACAGTCTCAACTTCAAACCAAGGATCAAAAGACACAAAGAAGGACACTATATATTAGTCAGGGGTAAAATTCAAGAGGAAGAGGTAACACTCATAAATATCAATGCACCAAATACAGGAGCACCCAACTATGTAAGACAAATTTCAATGGACATGAAAAACCTAATATCTAACACCACAATCTTAACAGGAGACATTAAGATGCCCTTATCTCAAAAAGATAGGTCAACCAGACAGAAAATTAGCAAGGAAGTAGCAGAACTGAACCAGAGCTTGGAACAAATGGATCTGGTGAACATTTACAGAGTGTTGCACGCAACCACAGCTGAATACACATTTTTTTTCAGTGGCACATGGTTCATTATCCAAAATAGAGCACATACTAGTCCAGAGGTCTTGTGTAAGTATATGGAAGAAAGCAGCAATTATCTCATGCATATTATCTGACCACAGTGCAATGAAACTGGAACTAAATGCCAAAAGAAACCAGAAAAACCCGCTAAATTCATGGAAACTATACAACTCCTTACTCAGCAATCAATGGGTCACAGAAGAAATTCAACAAGAAATTCAACAATACTTACAATTCAATGAAAATTCAAGCACAAATTTCCAGAATTTATGGGATGTGATGAAAGCAGTTCTTAGAGGGAAAATCATAGCTATGAACTCACACATTAGGAAAACAGAATGGGAGCAAAAAACCCTAATGTTGCACCTCCAACAACTAGAAAAAGAAGAGCAAACTAAACCCAGAGCACAAAGACGGGAAGAAATCATAAAGATTAGAGCAGAAATTAATTCAATTGAGATGAAGAACACAGTTCAAAGAATCCACAAATCAAGAAGTTGGTTCTTTGAAAGACTAAATAAAGTTGATAAACCTTTAGCCAACCTCATCAAAAAGAGGAAAGAAAAAATCCAAGTACATGCAATAAGGAATGAAAAGGGTGAAATTGACACAGATCCAGCAGAAATTCAGAAGATTATTAATTGTTACTTCAAGAATCTTTACAATCGCACAATAGAAGACACAGAAGAAATGAAGAGATTCCTCGAAAGGTACAAATTACCCAAACTGAACCAAGAAGATATAACAACTCTCAATAAGCCAATAACAGCCAATGAAATACGAAACGTAATAAAAGCCTACTGACAAAGAAAAGTCCAGGTCCTGATGGATTCAAAGCTGAATCCTACAAGAAATTTATAGAAGATATAATCCCTATACTCCTCAAAATCTTCAATGACATTGAAAAGGAAGCAGTCCTCTTAAAATCATTTCTGGAGACAAGTATAATACTGATTCCAAACCCAGGGAAAGACACAACCAAAAATGAGAACTACAGCACAATCTCCCTCATGAACACAGACACAAAAATACTCAACAAAATCCTGGCAAATAGAATACAGAATATTAATAGACTGAAATCTAAAAGCCACATGATCATCTCAATTGATGCAGAGAAAGCTTTTGACAAAGCCCAACACTCATTCATGCTCAAAGTTCTACAGAGAACTGGAATAGATGGACTCCACCTTAACTTGATAAAAGCCATCTATGACAATCCAAAAGCTCACGTAATCCTAAATGGGGAAAAACTGAAATCTTTTACTCTTAAATCAGGTACAAGACAAGGATGTCCTCTATCACCCCTCTTTTTCAATATAGTCTTGGAAGCTTTAGCAATAGCCATCAGAAAAGTGGGAGAAATAAATGGAATAAGAATAGGTAAAGAAGAAGTTAAATTATCACTTTTTGCAGATGACATGATACTTTACTTGGAAGTCTTCAAAAATGCCACCAAGAAACTACTAGAATTGATACTGAAATTCAGTAGTATAGCAGGATACAAAGTTAGTACTTAAATGTCAATAGCATTCCTCTACACAGATAACAATTACATTGAAAGGGAAACAATAGAAACAATAACTTTTACAACAGTACCCAAGAAAATGTAATACCTTGGAATTCACTTAACCAAGGAAGTCAAAGATCTTTTCACAGAAAATTACAATACCCCAAGTAAAGAGATTATAGAGGATTTCAGAAAATGGAAAGTTATTCCATGTTCCTGGATAGGAAGAACCAATATCGTGAAGATGGCCATACTCCAAAATTGCTGTACAGATTTAATCCAATCCCTATCAAACTGCCACCAACATACCTCCCAGATCTAGCGAAATCGTTCCTACCTTTTATTTGGAACAACAAACGACCTCGAATAGCAAAGGCAATCTTGGGTGATAAAGACAAGGCTGAACGCATCACAATTCCTGACTTTACTACAAAGCCACAGTGATATAATCAACATGGTATTGGCAACAAAATAGACCTGAGGATCAGTGGAACAGATTAGATGTTGTAGAAGCATCTATTAACACACTGAGCCCTCTGATCTTTGGCAAAGGGGCCAATCATATTAACTGGAAGAAAGATAGCCTCTTTAACAAATGGTGCTGGAAAACCTGGCTTTCTACATGCCGAGAACTAAGAGTTGACCTAGCTCTATCACTGTGCATTAAGCTAATCTGAAAATGGATTAAAGATCTAAACATTAAAACAGAAACACTCAATCACCTGGAAGAGAAAGTAGCAGGAAATCTTGAAGACATAAAGATATGTAAAGAGATCATGAACAAACATATATTTGCACAGGAAACACTTTAAAGAATCAATAACTGGGATCAACTCTTCTTTTTTTTTTTTTTTTTTTGTGTAACCAGGGATTTAACTCAGGCCTTTGCGCTTGCCAGCCAAGCACTTATTCTACTGAGTCATCTCCCTGGCCCCTCTAGTTCCATTCTTAACATGTGGAAATTAATAGTTTCACATAATATATTGAACAGATTATCCTTATTTATGTGTTCTTTATAGCCTGAAATTTTGGTTGATTGAATATGTTTGTTTATTTAAAGACAGAGATTTCTGATTTTATACTTATAGTCTCATTATGCTGACTTCCAAAAACATGTTTCTTAGTTATACTATGGCTGGAGTTCTCCTACTTAGCTGAAGATCATTATTATGCTTTTTGTCTAGTTGTCCTCCTCATGCAGTCATGTGGCAGCCTTCTATAGTTTGCGATTAACTAATGATCCACTGAGATTATGGGTGTGAGTACTACACCCATCCTGAGGAAGAAGCCGATATGCAACATAAGGAAGGCAGACTTGTTCTCTATATCCATTGTTGCTGTTATTCCTCCCTTTTGCTTTTGCTTTTTGCTGACGTGAATGTTTGCTCTCTGACATGTGCCATTCTGCCTTGGAGTCAGTTGAGCATGGATTGAAAACTCTAGTAACTGTGAGCTAAATAAATGTTTTCTTCATTTAGAGTGTGGGTATTTGTCCCAGCAGTGAGAGAAGAGTAACTGGGACAATCATGCTCTATAAAATGAAATTGTGATTTGTCAATGCATGGTAATCATACTTTAGGCTGCACATAATCACATAGAAAGCTTTATCAAAAGGAATATATGTGAATAAAAGTGGGTCTACAAATCCAAATTTTTCCAAGTACTTGTCCCTCAGAAAGCACCGATATGCATAGACCATTACTGTACTTTGAGTGCCCTAAGGTCATTTGCAATTTCAGCTCCCTGTTTTTGTGAGCTTTCTACTAGCCCAAATTTTGTATTCATAACACACAAGAAATCTTCTGGGACTCATTAGCAGTGTATCAGTCATTAATGTATGATCTTCTCCACTACAGCCTCCAAAGTCATCAGATACATTTGTATTCTATTTATAAGCTACTTGATTGATGCATTGTTTTTTTTTCCTGGTGAACACCTGTGGAAGGAGTGGCTGGCTTCCAAGCCCATACAAATCAACAAAATCAAATGGTTATAGGTCACATATTATAAATCTTTAGAGGTATAATTAGTTATTTGTTTCAAATCATGTGCCATAAAAATAATCAATGCTATGAATTTGGATTGTTCAACATCATTAAAGTTCTGGTTTTCTCTTCTTACTAATTTTACTTTTTACCAGTAACCTTAATGGTTCTTTCTGCTATATTTTGAAAACTGTGGGCTGTGTAGGTAGCTCAGCTGTCTAAATGCCTGATTAGGCAAGCTCAAGGACCCAGGTTTTAGCCCTGGTCCTTCATGCCATGCCAACCCTGGAATCCTTGGTGCACTGAGGAAGCCACCAAAACTAGCCATGGTGGTGCACACCTGTAATCCAAGCTCTGGGAAGGCTGAGATGGGAATATCACAATGAGTCTGAATTGCATAGCAGAACCCTATATCTTGCTATGAATACATTTTAAAAAAGAAAACTGCATTTTTAGTGGATACACTGTTGACAAGAGAAGTTTGAGCTTTAGAAATTCTCTTCTGTAACTTATTTTTTATTTTTTATTTTATTGAAGTACAAATATCAATCAGACAGTTTTAAGATACCTTAACAAGACAGATTCGATAAATTAATACATTGCAAACTGTTTTCATACTGTTTTGGTATCGTACAAGGTGCATACATGATATTATACTTACAGACATTATTATAGCAGATGTAACTTTTTGATTTGGGGTGAATCTGATTGAATGCCAGTCAACAGGTAATATAGAGTTTCAATAGCTGAAGATAAAAATTTTCATGTTCTCCTTCCCAACAACTTCATTAGAGCGTAGAGTGCCCCTTGCATCATTTGAGCTTCATTTGAATCCTCAGGATATAATTGATCAATAGCTCACATATGTGAATTTTTAAATATGTGACAGACACTATACTAAGTGCTTTATTTGTTAATTATCTTGTTTAGTGCTCTTCAAAGCCTCTATCGATATAATGTTTCCAGTGTCAGTACTAAGCAAGGGGAAATTGTGGCTGGAAGTTAGAGAACTTGAGAAATTCACTCAGATGTTCGCAGCTAGAAAGTCAGTTGGGGTCTGAACCTGTCTGATGACAAAACCTTTGTTCTTTGCTTTCAACTTGTGCACTATATACATTATGGAAATGAAAGGAGAAAATCTCATTGGAGCATGAAAAAAAATTTGAGGCCAGGTCTCACTATTTAGTTGAGTGTGGCTTGAACTCATCGAATAGTCCAGATTAGCCACAAACTCATGGCAATCCTTCTGCCTCAACCACCCAAATGCTGGGTTACACACATGTGTCACTATACCAGGTGAACATTTGGATTGATATTAAGTGTTTATAAATTGAACTGAAAGAAAAAGAGATTATGGTGGAATTTTTCGAATTGTAAGTTTTTTGTGACATATGTCCCATTTCTATCTTTTATACTCTTAAATCCTTTCAATGTGTGTGTTTACTTTGTAAAAACAGCTAATGATTATGGCTGCCACCTGTATTTCCCTAAAAGGATTGAAAGTTAAAAGTGCAATTATAATTAATGTGCATGAAAATGAAAATTGTCAAATTACCCTAGAATATTATAATCTAGAATGTAATGTGGCAAACAGTCTCAACACAGACATGAGCACAGAATAATTAGACATTACTTCTCTCCATTTGAAAAGCATTTGTGACCTAACAACCACCTTGTTCCTTATCACTTGAAGACAGTGTCTTTAGAAGCAGCCAGAAAACACAGTAACTAGGACTTTATTTTTCTTAACCCCTTTCCTTTACTGTTTGTTCTCTTGTATTTATGTAATACAGCCCCATTCCTTTTGACATTAATCTTGTTATCTTTATTCTCATTTTCAGGTTTCTTCTTAAATTTAAGGCTATTTTATTCTCATGTTTAAAATTAAAATTACAAAGAAAAAAGAAAAGATCAAAAGTGGAAATCCATCTTCTTTCCCACGTATACTCATTCTGTAGCAGTCAGTAGTCATTGCTAAGTTCTTTATGTAACTTTCCATTAACTTGCTGTGTATATATAATATTTATGTACCTATACATATTTGTATGTAGCTTTAAAATTTGATATCACAGACTTTGCCAAAATATTAGGTGAAAAAAATCATGTCTTACTGTTTCAGTTTGCATGTATTTAATTACAATTAAGGCTGAATATGTATTTGTATATTTATTTGTGATTTGAATTTATGTTTATTATTCACTTTGTATTTATTTCTTTTTCTTGTTAAATTTTAATAGAACTTTCAATGTGAAAGAAATTCATTTTTTCTCTGTCAAATACAAAGTAATTTTTAGTTTGTTATTTGTATTCTTCTTTATCAGTAATTTTTTTTGCTTATAGAAGCCTTAAATTTTTTGTTGATTGCGTTTTTTGGTACATTCTTGTGGTATGTAACACATACACTCAATATAGGGACTTGGTACACATGCATAACACATTAATTTCTTTTTTATTCCATTTTCCTTTCCTTCCACCCCATCTATCTGTTGATTTCCTTCTTCTTTTTTGTAGATATTTGCTGTATATATCTACATTCCTTGTGTGGAGTTGGAACATGTGTATACAGATCTTAATTTCTTTTTATAGCCTTTTTCTTTCCCATGTCTCCTCATGCCTCTTTATGTCATTCCCTTTTGAGATAGATCAATTTCTCTACTTCCTATTACATACTTTTCATTTTGATTTTTATTTATACTTTGGGTGCTTCTCCAAGATTCTGAGTTTTATATACCCATTACAAAAGACTTTCCAATTCTCGTACTATTTTAATATTTGATTTATGCTTTTATCTAGCCCTTCTTTAAATTTTTATTTTATTTTATTTTTTTATTGAAGAACAAGTAGCAATGAGACAGTTCCAAATCAAATCAGTAGGACACATTCAACAATTTATACATTGCACATTGTTTTCGTATTGGCCTTCTGTTGCACAAGGTGCATACATGATATTCCATGCACAAATACTATTAGAGCAGATGCCTCTGATCAACGAATTAACAGAATGAAGCTGCATACATATCTTTTTATTTCCAAAGCTGAATTATAGTACAGTTTCAATAACTAATTCTTTTTACACTGTTATCTTCTCAGTGGTTATCCATAGCACAGGAAGCAGACAGGATATCCTGTCCAAACACCATTAGTGCATATATTTCTTCTCATAGAACTATGCCACAGCACTGCATATTTATCCTAATTGTACTGTTCATACAAACAGAGTGGTTCTTCCAGTGTATCCCTTTCTTTAGTCCTGTCAAAGATGGGTATTCCATTGTTATTCAGTTATTATAGGTGCTTGAATTCAGTGAAACAATCCAACACAGTCTGGCAGTCTACAATAATAGTGGGTTAACCCAAGAAGTTGTTGACTACAGCCATTTTTAGCTCAACTTATTACTATGGCCTTATTTTATACCTATCTTTTCATACTTTTCTGCTGGATGGTTAAGACTGAGATAAAGCAAGACCTATATAACAAAAAAAAATGTAACGTTTGTATCTGATGAGGTCAGTCAAGTCCCCTCAGGGTTTATCCTGCAACCCCATACCTCACTTTGTAGATACTTTGTCAGTGTCAGCCATGTGGATGAGTCACGGTCATTGCTTGATCAATTTGCTCTCTGAGAAAGCCTGAGAGAAAGTTTTCTCTCCATATAACTTTCCTGAGGCACACTATACATCATTGATCACGTTCCTCTGTGGCCCCATAATCTCCTTGATCAGAAAATTTGGGGCACAACTGAGTTCAATGATGTTAAAATACAAGTTCTCCTGTGTCCTGAGTCTTCACTGACCTTGAAAGGCTAGGGCCAAAATGTTGGCTGACCTTATAGCCCTTCCATTTCTCCAATTTTTGATCTATGAACTTAGGTTGTTAACCATTCAGAAGGGAAGCTGATTAGTACCCTGCAACATATGCAGTTCAGTTTGCCTTATCTATCTGACTAAATTCTTTCTAATAGTTGTTATACCTTTCTATTTGTATTTCTTTTGATTTCTTATACTAGGGAGACTATACAATATTTGCTCATATGTGTCTGGTTTATTTCACTTATGAGTATATGTTCAAGTGGCATCCACTTCAATATAAATGCTTCAAGTTTATAATTTTTAATAACTGAGTAATACTCCATTGTATACAAATACCACATCTGTTTCAACCATTCCTCATGTGATGGGCATCTTGGTTGTCTCCAAGATTTTTCTATCACAAATTGTGCTGCTATAAACATAGGTGCACATATATCACTCTGATATAATGTTTTCAGTTCCTGTGGGAAAATTCCCAGTAGGGGGATAGCTGGCTTGAATGGGATTTCCAATCCTACTTTTGTGAGGAGTCTCCACCCTGATCTCCACAATGGTTGCACCAGTGCACATTCTCACCAGCAGTGGAGAAGTGTTCCCTAGGAGTTTCATTTTTCCCCTATATCTTTTGGAGGTTATCCACTGAGATCATTGGATAGGGGGTAATAATATCATTAAGCTTCTCTTCTGGATGTTTACTAACTAAATTTTGCAGACAAAAAATTAAAGAGATAGATGGGCTACAAGGATTGCCAATATTTTGGCTCTAGCCCTTGAAGATCAGTGATATAAGGGAACCTTTGCTGTGACATCCTGTAACTCAGTGGTGTCCCAAATTTTCTGATCAGGGAGATTATAGGGCCACAAAGGAAAGTGATCAATGATGTACCGTGTGCCTAAGGAGAGTCACATGGAAAGAAAACATTCTCTCAAGCTTTCACAGAGAGCAAACTGGACAAGCAATGGCCATGACTCATCCACAAAGCTGACACTGGCAAAGGATCTGCAAAGTGTGGTATGGGGTTACAGGATAAACCCTGAGCATACGTCACTGACCTTATCAGATGCAAAATTATATTTCTTGTTATGTGTTGCTATAAACATACGTACACATATATCTTGCTTTAACGTATTCATAACTATCCAGCAGAAAAGTGTAACTATGATGTATAAAAGTGAATACTGTATTAATACACTAAGCTGTAAATGCTCAAGTGAGCAACTTTTGAGAATTCCCATTTGTGGTGATAACTCACTACTATTACGTATTCTTAGACTATATTGGGTAATTTTTCTGAATTTAAGTATGTACAATATTTAGATTGGCATCAAGCATAAAAAGGTCCTTTATAGATATCTCCACATACGGCTTTTCTTACTGCAATGAAACATCAGTCTCTGACAAAACAAAACAAAAATGAGGGATATGTTGGGAGCCATGGAAGCTAGGAAATGTATCAAATGTGTTTAGGTGGGATTAGGCCTCAGTGCCTAATGCAAACAAGCTACCTCAGTCCTGAGATAAACATCCTTTCTGGTTAAGGTTTGCTATTAGTCACTAGGCAACCTTGTGTCACACGTTACTAACTTTGCAAAGTATAAATAAAGGACAGTTTTGCCGTGAAAAAACGTTAAAAAATAAGGAAAGCAAGTAGAAACATCTAAGAGTATAGCAAATAATTGATATACTCGTATGGAAAAATGTTAAGCTTTAATGGTAGATATAAAAGAGGTTCTAATGAATTGCAGATTTATGTTATTTTCACAAATGGGAAAAACGGTAAGTTGAAGAGGTGGCAGTTCATCCTAAATCCAGTAAAATACAGTACAATTTGAATAAAAATTCCAAAAAGATCTGTGCATGTCTGTAAATTAATAACCAGAATTCAAAATTTGTAGGAAAGTGTGAAAGAGCATAAATGTCTCAAAAAGTTGTCAGGATAAGATGGCAAGAATGTGGGCAGGATTCATGCAACAAGAAATCCAAATGTATCATTGAGCAAAGGTTGATTCTGTGGCTGTAAACATTTACACAGGTGCTACACTCATCTTGGTGTACCTTTGAAAGCTGTAAAGATCACTTCCTCTGATAGACTGGTTGAAGCAATGATATATATATATATATATATATATATATATATATATATATATATATATATATATATATATTTAATTATATCTGCATATACATAATCTAGATATACAGCACTTAGAAAATGATGAATTTTTCAAAAAATTCTGCTAATACAATTAGTAATCCATGTGGAAGAATAAAATTACATTGCCTCCTGATACCATACATAAAGTTAATAAGGAACTGTCCTCACATATGTGGTTGTGTACTACATATGTTTGACAGTGTGTTTACTCATGAAAGACTGTCTAGATTTTTGACTAGGTATGACACACCTCCCTTCTAATGTTTACCTTGTGAGTATTTTTCTGGTATTTTGATACCTGCCCGATGTATCGTAAAAGCAATGGCGGACAAGAAGTTTATAATTACTGCCTCAGTACAAGTTTTATTGCCATCTGCAGATGTGTACTTTCCTTTTTAGGTTGGCTACTGAAGATGGGGCCATTTGGCGCTTCAAAGATTTTGTTTATCTTTAAAACAAAATGATAGTCATCACAGTGCAGAAGTGAAAACACTTACTGGGCTTTTAGATGCAGGTACATTTCTGTACATCTCCAAGTAGTGTTGGTTTTTGTGTAACATAATTACTTGATGTTAACAAGTAAGGCAACTGTGTTCTCCCTGCAACTGAGAGATCTGCAACAACCATTCTTAGTTGAAACTGTTGAGTTTTCTTGACATGAGATTCAAGAAATTCAATTGTTTCTTTTTTAAAATAATTTTATTGAGAAATAAATAGTAATGAGATAGTTTCAATAATAAATACATTGCATATTGTTGTCTTAGTGGTTATTCCTTGTACAGGAGGCAGACATGATATCCTGTTCACGAACACTATTAGAACAATGGAAGAAATCAACTTGTTTCTAGCTATTTTGACCCAGCCTTGAAATGTTGACAAGGGACTGCTGGTTAGTGAAACAGCCATAGCTGCTACAGTAAATTCTATCATCAGCCTGACAGGCAAATTTCTTTTCTGATGCTGAAGCAAAGATTACTAGAAAAGTGGCCACTTAGGATGTCTCTTCATTCAGAAAGATTTATATTGAACATATATTGAGAAAGGGTAAGATGCTGTGTATATTTTATTGCATCTTTCAGGTTTTCATAAGAATATTGTCAAGGGCCTGGCTTCCTACCCTAGCAATCTGAGTCTGAAGATTTGGCTGTGGACATTTGGTAGGGGTTGTTTGTACTTTGATGAAAGTTAGCTTATCAACATTTCAGAGGGAGTTGTTTGGGAGGATTTCTGAGACAAAAGTAATTCTTTTGTCCTTTTTAAATCACCAGGTCTTCAACTGAAAGACTTTGCTTATTGTAAACTCTTTATAATATGATGAATTAGTGGATTTGTTCATGAAGTTTTTAGTTCATGGCTTAACAGATGATGGTTGTCTTTTTAAATCAGTGGTTTTTACATAATTTAAAAATGATATCCCTAAAATTAGAGACAAGATTAAACACTCTAAAGCACTGTTTGGGGACCATTGGATATTATTGAGTAATGGCCTCATTTTTTCAGGGTCAAAATACTTTGGAACTTTGAATTTCTTTAATCTATAATCATGCTGCCATAACCTCTCTCTGGTCAGCAAATTCTGGAACCAACCACTTCCTGGATTCTCTTCTTCATAACTATATGTAATAAACAAGCTGGTTTGCCTGTTGAGAATTGTAGCTTATACGTGTTACTCTCCTGTAATTGTTAATAGCTGACACTTTCACTCTAAGGTGTCCTAATTAAAATGATATGATATATGGTTATCCTCTGACTAAGATTTAGAATTCAAAATTTGAATGTTTCTCATATGTTAGGCACTATCCTGACTGCTGTTTTATAGGCCCACCTTAGAGTAAATTGCCCTAATGCTTCTGATGATCTTCTTTTTTCTCTATGATAGAAGAAAGCAAAGAAAGACAAGTTGACACAGGCCAGAGACACTGGCAAAAATCTTTACTAGTTACTAGATTTATAGAGAGTTTTTATTGTCTTGGAAAAGGGTAATTAAAGAAAAGTCCTTCTTTTCTTTTTTTATTAGTACATGTTTTCAGTACATAGTATTTATAATTATCATGGGGATTCGGTACTTACACATAACACATGTTAGTACTTTTCTCCTCATCTCTTCCCCTTTCCCTGCTTTCCTTCTCCTCCCAACTCTTGATCTTCTTCCCTTCCCAAATTCTCTATTTTCCTTTTGATTCTTTTTATCCCTCTTTTCTCCTCCATTTCTTCTTCTATAGCTCTTTTGAAGATCTTCCTACTTATTTCATTATCATCTATTTTGCATATATATTCATATAAAAGAAAACATGCAATAGTCATCCTTGTGTGTTTAACTAGTCTCACTTCATATTATATTCTCAAATTGCATCCATTTACCCAGCACACTTTAATTTCATCTTTATGGTATTGCAGTATTGCATTGTGTATAAAATACCACATTTTCTTAACCATTCTGTCAATGGACATATAGGGCATTTCCATGATGCAAGTTTAATTTCTTTTCTTAAAATCTAGTTACTTGCTGCAGGGTCTCATTACACAGCTCAGACTCATAGTGATCCTGCTGTTTCAGCCTCCTCAGCATGGCTGTGTTACACCATGCCTGGTTTTGATGGCCAGAATGAAGGCAAAGCTTGCAGTACCAGGGATTGAACCTGGGTCCTTCCTCTTGCCCAATTTGCCAGGAAGGCGCCTAGACCACTGAGCTATTTCCCCAGCCTGAAAATTTAATTTCAAAGACTGCATTAAGCTCTGATTACTTCAAGTGTCTTTGAAACAGAAGATCAAAGAGACCTCTTTCTATCTACTTTACTCTTGCCATATTTTTTGGTTTTGAAAATTATATTACTTCGCTACAAAGCTAGTGTACTACAACTTTTTGAAATACACTTAGGAGAAGGGTTATTTTGAGCCTTTTAGTTTAAATCAGCTGCTTTTCCAAAGTGCACTTTAAAATATGATAATGTAGATAGATAATATAGATTCTACTTGGGATAATGGTGTAATTTATTTTTGATTTTATGACAAACAATATACTAACAAGAAAAAATACAAAATAAGATTTTGAAAAGCATAAACCTTTGTATTTATATGAAGTAATGGTATTATTGCAAATTAAAAGGGATACATAGCTATTGAAGTTGGTCATACTGGGTAAACTTGGTAACAGTATAAACTGGGATGCCCAAATTCCTTGGGTGAAGCAAATACAGAGGGCATCCCCTGTGTATGTGTATGTGTTTGTGCACATTTCTGCATGTGTAATATAAGCCATAATTGAATCTTTTAATATGGGTAGTATTATTAGGATTTGAGTTGTGGGTAGAAAAGATACACACAAATTTTCAATAAATTCCCTTAACACTTCCTCCTGGAGATGGTTCTGAGGTTACATGCTGAGTACATCAGCTTTTAAGATGAAAGTTTTGAATGTGACACTAGAGGAATGGCAAACCGTATGGAAGACATGCTTGTAGAATGCATAATCCTAGTGATTTTAGAACTGTAAGGAATCTTACACATCATATAATTGGCTTTTCATAGAAATAAAAGCATAAGAACTGATGCAGCCTTGTTTACTTTTATTTCACCAAATAAAGTTATTACATAAAAATTCTGACACTACCATATGAAACAATAATAGCATTTTCATCCAATATCACTAATGTTAGGTATCTAAAATGATTAAAATAGAATAATTTTAGCTTACTGTAAAACTGATAATCTATGGGCTGGGGAGATGGCTCAGTAAAATAAGCATTTGCCTGTCAAGCACAAGGTCCTGAGTTCAATCCCTGGTACCACAAAACAAATAAACAAGCAACCCTAATAAACTTCTGTGTCTGTATTTTTACATTTGTTCTTATACAATCTCTATTTTTACTAAGGACTGATAAATATTTAGTCACAAACTGGTATCAGTGTATGAACTGTTACTTGGGGAAAATAGATTTACTCCAACTACATTTATTTTACAATTTGTTAGGTAAGGGTCAGGGAATGAAGTGAAAATAATATCTAAGAGATCCACAACTGGGTAGTGACAGAGCTGGTAAATGATCCTCTACAGTCTTACAATAGATCATGAAGTGAAGAGAAAAATATTTATGTGAGAGCCCTCATATTATGGCATATTTTTTAAAACATGTTTTTTGATAGTTCATCAAACACTGGTGCAAACTTAATTAATTAATTAATATGTCTGGAGCAATTTATATAAGTTTAGGAGAATGTCTGTCTATATAAGGAGAGGAATGAACTATGAGTTACACAGCTGGTTTCAGTGACTTTATTTATTCTTATGTTATCCAATTGACTTTACCAGATTGAGTGAAAGAGGAAGTCAAGTACATAGAACAGCTTCCTAAGTCAATGCTATCTTTGTTTAGATACAGTAGCATGTGTGTCTAAATATGAGACTTTGAGAGGCAATTTAGCATATATATATATATATATATATATATATATATATATATATATATATATATAGTGTTTTAGGGAATGGTCTACAGTATGTTCAGAGTCTCACTATTAGATTGGGCTCATAGTGACCCCCTGTTTACAGCCTCCCAAGATCTGGGATTACAGGTGCACACCACGGTGACGAGTATGAACTGCCATCTCAGTGCACCCCAAGGGTGAGGCTAGCATGGCAGACCTGGGGATTGAACCCCTGGCCCTTGCACCTGATTGCAAGTGCTTTAATCCACTGAGTTATTTGGCCAGCCCTCACAGCACAATATTTTATATATGTTTGTTGGTAAAGCTGTCTCTTCACAACACTTAAATAATTTGTGTTGTTTTTGTCCATGCATCCCAATGTTATAAAAGTGATTCTACATAAGCTACATTTAGTACAGGAAATCATAAAAAGGAAGAATTGAATGAGGTACATGCTCTCACATTTTTATCAGCTCTAAAACTGTAGACTATGAATTTTTGGGAACTCAATACTTTAAGCTATTCCAATTTTTCAAGACCAAGAATAACTTATTCAGGTTTCTATGTATTTCTATATATAAACTAGAGGATGATTAGGTTCAAAGAATGAGATAGAATGGGGAAGTACTTCTTTTCAGAGTAGTCTGTGCTTATGTTGACTATGTGGTAGTATATTCAGGATTTCGGAAAGGGCTGTGTCCCGAAATAATGATAGTCCTATCCTCTAGTGGCTCATTTTTTTTGGAACAGGAACGTATTTGTTCCTCATCAATGGATACCTCATGGGTAAATAGAGAGCAAGACAGACACGTTATCAATGTTTAACACTTATCCTGGAAGATTTCCAAGAAAAAACTATAAGTGTATCAGTTTAAGTTAGTTACTAAAGTGTAAAGGAAGGGAAGAAGAAATCTAAGAAGAAGAATGTGGAGTGCTGAAATGGTTATTTAAATCAGAATTGGGATAAAAGGTAGAAATAGGAGCCTGGATCCAGATGCTGAAGATGGCAGAAAAAGTTCTAAAAAGACAGATTACAAACCTGCTTGGGAACCGCCAGTTTTTCTTAACACATTTAACTGATTCCATGTATTTACTCAGATTTACAACCATGGAGGAGAATATGGTCTCACAGGAAGGGCCAAGTCCCTTGAGCCACTAGAGGACTTACATGTTCTTGTATGTAAGTTTTCAAGTGATGCCCAGTGCAGGCACTATCATTCTTATCTTTAACACAAGAAAATAGAGATTAATCATTTTAAGTGATTTGTCTAAGGCCGAAAGGATGGTAAATAGCTCAAGTGCCCTTTTAACTCAGATACTCTGAAACAAAACTCAATATCTTTCCAGTCAATGTGAATACTAACTTTATGAAACATCTTAGTTCTTTTATATATAAATTCAAAGATTTATTTATAAATATTTTGAGGCTAACTTTACATTAAACTGAAAGTGATGGATGAATTTTAGTGTGAAGTTAATTGGCTTGGAAGTCACTTCTAGGTATGTCTGGGATGGTCACTGAAATATGACATTGGGTACTATATATGTTCCCTTGCACCATCCTCTCTGGGATTCTGTTCCTCTGGTCTGGTTCCTGGTCACCATGAACTAAGAATCTTTGCTCACCCATACCCTTACTTTGTGATGTTTTTGCCTTGGAGCCAGTATACCATGGACTTAATTCTCTGAAACTGTGAGCCAAATTATCATTATTAAATTGTGGGAGGTGGGTATTGTGTCCAAACAACAGAAAAAACAACTAATACACTGAGTATAGAATAACCTCTTGACTAATACATATTCTGATGTCATTAACATCTTACATAAATAGAGTTTCAATATATGGATGCTAATTTCCAGAGGAACAGAATTAATCAACTTATTTAGGAATTTAGAGAAATAGAAGAACATAGAATCATAACATTTTGCAACATGGAGGATGATATAAACAATCTTCTATAACATTTGATGTCAATAATAATTTTCTCTTTAATGTCTCCAAAAGTAGGCATTAGATTGCTTACTGTCTATGACAGTTTGTAGTTAAATATTTCCAGAGACAGAGTAGCCTCTCTGCTTTATAAGACAGTCTGATGCATTGTCTGATTTCTTCAACTATAATAATATTATAATGTTATTTCTTGATTTTCCTTCTGTAAGATTCACATGGTTGGCTTAATATATTTGCTGAAGAACAGTGCTTCTCAACTATGTATGTGATGTGGGAATGGTGGTTGTATGTGTGTTAAGCTTACTGATGGGATGCTGGCAAATTATACAATTCTTCTACCTTACTGTGTGTTATCTTTTCCTTACCAGAAATGTTACCACATTGTGATGTTAGGGCAAAAGACTCATGTTCTTAAGTTATCTATTATATGCTATGCATTTTAATGTGTTTTCTTATCATGGTAGTTGATATGATCTGGGATTAATGTAGTTTGCAAATATTTGTTTTAACATGTTATGCAGATTTCTATGGAGGTGAGTGGATGGCAATGGTATATTGAGCTACCATTGCCTTCACAGACTGAGCAAAAATAGTTTTCCTAGTATATCTTTATATTGTTCTGGTACATTTAGCAAGTGCATTTCACTGCTGATCCATATTACTTTTGAGGTCAACCAAAATCTCCAGGTCTGTTTCATAGAAACTGCTGTCATGACTGTTCAATCTTTACACTATATTTGAAAAACTGATGTTTGGAATCTGAATAGTTCAATTATATTGCATCTTTTTGTTTTAGACATTCTATTTTGCTTTATTGAAATCATTTTATTAATTCTGATTTGGAAAGTACAACGTATTAATTCTTCTAAGGTTTGCAAAATGCTTACATTTTATAGGTCTGCCTTCCACATCCATGTAGGAGTGTATAAGTCTTCTTGTATTGGAAAGGGGAGAGGTGGTAGATGTCAGAGACAGATTCATGTAGGAGATAGATTTTTGTATTAGGGTTTGATTGTCTTATAGTTTAGATGTAAAATGTCCCCCAGGGTGTCTTAATTCTTTGAAAAGAGCTCAACTGTGGGGCACCATACCAATAAGAGATTAGTCTGTTGATGAGATTATGGGTGACTGTGCTATTTGAAGGTGAGCTCTGGTCAGCGGAGATGAGTATGCATGGGGTAACCTGCAAGGGGTATTCTTGTTCCTGGATCCTCTTCCTTTTCCTTCTGCTTCCTGGCTGCCATGGAGGGAGTATATTTTATTCAGCATGCCATTCAAGAATTACGTTCTTTTTGGAACCAGCCAATTTTGGATTGCATCCATTGAAAACTATGAGCCAAAGAAATATCTCCTGCTTTTACCTTGCAAGTGTTAGGTATGTTGTTTCATTAATAGGTAGGTGAATAATAAATTATCCCCAGAGGTTGGGAGGTAGAACAGCTGCATAAGCACCTGCCTGGCAAATATAAGGTCCTGAGTTTGATCCCTGGTACTTAAAAATAAAGAAATAAATAAATGATCCCCTTATGCTCCAAGACCATAAATTTTTCCTTATGGAGAAGCACAGTATAAATCATAGCCATTAACTTATTTATTGACAGATTCAGTGAATGTTGACTTCCCATCACACTGAACATGGTTCAGTATCCTAGAGATATAGTAATAAACTTTATAGCTATGGCAATTTCCATGATGAAGCATGCATCTCACCAGTTTAGTCTAAAATTGGCTTATGAGAAGCAAAATCCTTAATAAGTATAGTGGATTCTAACTGGTGGTCAACTTATTAAATCCAGCTGAATTAAACTAGTGTGGTGCTAGGTGTGGAAGGTCCACCTGAGGGTTGTTGCCAGCAGCATAAAAGGTAGAACTAGAAAAGCTGCCAAAATATTGTTGGGGATGCTGGTTAGAGAAGCTGTTGGAACTATTGGAAGTTGCTAGGTTCTTGGACTGTTCTTCTGGAGGACCTTGTCAAACTGGCTTTCTCAATGAACTTTGGAGGAGTTTTGGTCTTAATCTTTTTTTTTTTTTTTTTTTTTTAAATTGAACTTTTAATATTTGTTCTTGGGTTGCACATATCAATAAACATATAGAATTTTTTTCTTTTACTTTTATAGCTATAGGATTTTGGCCGAAACTGTCAAGTTATCATTTAAATTTTGACAAAAGCTATTTTTTTTTCCATTTATTTTTATTTTATTGAAATACAAATGTCAATCAGACAGTTTCAAAACACCATAACCATACAGAGTCGATGAAATAATACATTGCAAACTGTTTTCATAATGTTTTGGTATTGTACAAGGTGCATACATGATATTATATTTACAGGTATTTATGTAGCTGAATTATATCAAAGATTCAATAA
>PVKA01017107.1:0-46507 GCA_004027165.1 Ctenomys sociabilis
AAAAAAAAAAAAAAAAAAAAAAAAGGAGACATTAGTTCACTACTTTGCTAAATTGCCCAGACTAGGGTCCAGCCTGTGTTCCTCCTGCCTCAGCTTGCAGAGTGCTGAAATTATAGGAGTGCATCATCATGGCCCAGGTGGAAAGGAACTAATTCTTACAAATGCCATCCCAGAGTTCTTCCTAGTATGTCAGGTTTTACTGGCAGCAATGGTGGCCCCTTTATTAACTCTGAAGACATGAAGACGATTTAGGATGGGGAGATGGGGGGATCCTCTGACCTGAGACAGGGAGCTTGAGACTTTATGGACTTTTGCTAGGGCGGAGCTTGAGGGGCAGGTTCAGTGACACACATGGAGCTGATTGGAAGCTCCATGTATGCACAGGACAGGTACAAGGAAATTGTACCCAGGGCTGGAGTAGTGAAGGAGAAGGAAGTGGTTATTGGGAAGACAAGCTGTTGTTTTGGGGATTCAGCCATGTTGAATTAGGGCCATGATAATTTAGCAGTTTGTACTTAGGCCGTAAGCTATTAGTATACGTCTATTTATTCAGCTATTATGGCACTTAGGTAGTCAGGTGGTCCCAAGGTTTACTAGGTTCTTTTTTGTTGTTGTTGTTCAGGAACCAGTCTTGTTCCCACACAGATTAGTTCTAGTGCTGTATGTTAGCTAAAATCAGCTGGGTCAAGGCCCAAGGTGGGACTGGTTGAGAATCCTCATTAATCTGCTTACTAGTTGGAATCCTATTCATTAGAAAATAAAAAAGATTTCGTTCAGCTACTAAGCATCCAAACAGTGAGAGGACAGTGTTTGAAGATGGCGAGCCCAGATGCTTCTCAGTGCCACTATTGGTACCTAGCATGCCATACCAGAGCTTGGTGGGGTAGGAGGAAAGCCTGGCACCACGAAGTCCTGAGGCCACCGTGCACAATGCAGCATTCCTTTTCATTACACTCTGGTGCCCATCTCTGATTCTCCAATCTAGTCATTTCAAGGGTTACAATCAGCTGCTATCACTACCTCACCTTGTGGAAAATATGGTAAGTTTTTTAAAAATCAAGAAAGATGGAAATGGAATAGAATTGTAGTCAGAAACCATTAGTTAAGCTGAGTTTAAAGGTGACCTGAAGAGGAATGAGAATTTGAAATAGTTGATCTGCTTTTCAAACTTAGATTTTACAAGTGGAAACTACGTTTCTTTACAATAGGTCAAGTCCTTCAAGTCATGATTATCTTGAAAGTTTTGCTTTGGAATCCATTGTCAAGTGCATGAACACAAGAATAGTGTTGTTTAATTTACCCAGAATTTTTAACTCAATGGTATATTTTCTTGAGTATAAATGAGGTATAAGAGAACAGATCACTAGTGTCACTGGCTCAACTTGAGCTTGGATAAGATGAAGAGATATGTCAGAGAGGTTCAAGAATTTTAGCCTTTTTCTTGTGGAACACCTCTTATTCTTTCACAGTCACTGTTCTAGAAGATTCTCTTTTTAAAACAAATTACATTTATTAAGGATAAGGCTATCATTTTCCTAGAGTTTTTTCTCAGTTTATGGTATCTGTGTTAACCCAGAGTTGACTTAATTCCAACCAAAGGTAAAGAATCTGATATAAGACTGGGTGTGAGCACCTGTAATCCCAGCTCTTGGGAGGCTGTAAACAGGTGGATCACTATGAGTCTGATCTAGTAGTAAGACCCTGAACACCCTATAGACCCTTCCCTAAAATAAAAAGAAAAGAAAAAGAATCTGATATAATTTCTCCTATATAATCACTTTCAGCAGATTTTACTCTGTTCAATAAGCTTTTTGAAACATTAAAACATATCCCATAGACACCAACGACTATGCAGCTGTGTGAAAAGCTTGGGACCTCAGATTTGAGGCCATCACCTAGTAAATTTCAGGCTCACTGTACAGAACCCAAAAGGCTGAACTCTGTCCATCCAAAAGAGGATCTTTCTCTATCAGGGCCAGTCTGCAGGTCCTTTGGGGGTTGCAGTGGAGAAGTTCCTGAGGCTTACCCTTCTTGCACACCCAGAGTTCATATCTACCCAAAGGTTGTTCACTTTTCTGATATTAAAGCCTTTCATCCTGATGGCCTCATAAAGTAGATACCACATACCTACCATTGTACAGTCAGCAAAACCAAGACACCAGGAAGTGCAATGGCTATTGCACCAGCTTGGCAATCTGACTCTAAATCCCACACTTATAACCCTCTGCTATATTCCAATCTCATCACAAATACACAACTGTGTCTCAGCTGAAACAGAGCCTGTTCCTATGCCTGATCACAAAAGTGGTTTGGTGGCATCCATGCACTAGGAAAACAATGGGAAGTTCCCCCAGCTCCAAAAGTTAAGTTTTTCCTACAAAAACATCAAGAAAACACTTCAGTTCCCAAAATTGTTTTCCTGGCTTCATTAAAAGATTTGATAAAAGAAAAAAAGTGCTCTACTTGTATCTTGTCAGTCTCTATAGACTTCTCCTTAAAGGAACTGTATTCAGTGGGCTGTGTGTGTGAAGCAACGTATTTCTCAGACTTCTTCGACTTCACTCAGAGAGCACTGCTCCTGTGTGTGCTGCTGTCCGCTCGTTCTGTCATCAGCACATGGAGACACAGTGCATTGGTGGCAGTACATGTGTGGGAGCTGCACGAAGCCTACTGCCGAGCAACCTGCTCATCTCTAGCGTGCTGTGAGGTTGCGTGGCTTGACTGCACGTGCCCCTCGAGGGCTTCTGCAGATGGCGCTAGAAGCATCTGGGTTTGTGTGAGAGATGACCCCGGGAGCCCACAGGCCAGGCCTCTGCTGCTCCTGTGGGAGGACTGGGGTAGAGGCACTATCTGCTGAAGCCTGGCTAGTCAGCACAGGCCAAAAGGTACTCAGACCCCAGCACCCCAAAGTTCTGTTTGTCCATCATCTTAGGAATCCTCATGGGAAGCAGCACAACTTCTGTCTCTGTAAGTTCTTTTTTATGTGTCCTGTCCCCAGTAAAGCATTTTATAAAACTGTACCAATTTAAATCAAAGAAACAGTTATGAAATGGAGTTGAAAAACATGGGAAATTTCATGCAAAACGATGAATATAACTCCATACATTCTATCAGTCTCGTTGTGGTCAAAAGCAGGTGTTTCCAGGCTTGTGGATAAGTAGGTTGCATACTCAAAATTAATAAATTGGATCAACATTAAGAAAAAGAAAATACTGCCCTAGGCAGCCCACCAGAGCACTGTTTACCAAAAAAGCAGCAGCTCGTGGCCATGGTTTGCAATCACCAGCAGACTAGCTGGTGTAAATTCCCTTCATTTAGTTATCATTCTTCAGCCTGTCATACATACTGAAGAGAAATAGGAAACTACAGACTATTTTAAACAGTATGTTTTATTAAACTCACTTGGTGAGGCACTTTGTGGCAGGATGCAAGATTCGAGTTCATAACTTAAATCTTTGCCAGAGCTTTCCTTAAGTGAGTTCTCCCAGCTAAAATATGCTATGTACCCAGGCTGGGAACAATCTCTAAACTGTTTCACCCCAGGTCACATAGCTGTATCACATAAAACAGAGAGATTTTAGCTATGTGAACAGAATAGACTTTGATTACGCACCGTAAAAGACCCTTCATGCATTTATTTTGAACCATGGAATCAAAACACAGCAATCTTAAAATGAATTAGTAGAAATCGTATATTGTCTCTTCTTTATTTCAGTACTGATTTTAGTTTTCTCTTCATGGAGCAGTTCTGCATCTGATTTAAGTCATTGTTGGTAATGGCATGCTAAACCCTTTGAAAAGGCTAGCACAATCCGTAGGGATGTGATAACCTTAACTACAAATGAAATGACTTCAAATTTTAAGGGGTCTGTCATAAACATGGATTTGAACAACTAATTATCTCTAGAAACGCTTCCCACTCTCAATGTGTTTGAGGAATATAAAAGCCTGGTGGCATCACATAAGAATCCTTATATCTGTCTGATGTTTACTGGCAAGTTAATGTTTCCTAAGGCCTATGTCATTGTCTCTGCTCTCCTGATATACAGAAAGGAAGTAATCAAAGGAAGAGTTACAATGCAAGTTCAAGATTAGCAGGATTGTAGCCATGTTTTTACAGAGCTAATGATGAGCTCTAAAAACAAATACTTTCATTTACTTGCTTCAGTATTTAATAAAATAGCATGTAAAATGTTCTAAATTTCCATTGCTTAAAGGATTATGCCAAAGATGCTTTTATCTAAGTAGTGATTGTCAAAGAGTCACTTCTGCCTTCTTTCCCTCACCCTGTTTTTACAATCCATATAGCACAATAGGATTTTGAGAGGGGACACATAATGTCTTTGTCATTGTGAAGGGCCTTTGCCAACCCATAATCCCTCACTTTTGGAAAGGATCAGGGAGAAAGGTTAACAATTAGTTAAGGACCCACACCTAGATGCCAGGGGGTACAACAAGAGAGGGGGTCTTGGTGAGCAGGGCTACTTCCTTCAAGTCCGTATTCTGCCACCATGGGTTCCTCTTGAAGCGGAGGACAGGAAGCAGAAGGGTGTTCCCTCCAAGTAGGTAGATAGCAGTGTGCATGGAGAATGCCTCAGCCCCACCAAGTCTCTCACACAGAATGCGAAGGGTTTAGCTTCCTACAGGGGAGTGTGGCCGCTCTGGGAAGATCTCAGTATCTGATACGCAGGAATGACAGTGCTGGCTGGACACAGCTCAGTGGCAGAACATTCACTACATGAGCTCTGGGGTCCATCGCTAGTTCCTGAGAGGAAACCAAGTGCCAATGCTAGGCACCCAGGAGCACCCAGGACACTTTCTCATGAGCCCATGCAAATGATGATGACAGGAGAGCTTCTGTAATTTGGATCAATGTTTAAGGATTATTATTATTTTGGTGAAGAAAAAGATTTTCTTTCAATATGCTGGAACTATCCCAGGAGCAAAAGGCTGATGACTGATGATTATAGACTTTCATGCTGCTGATCCAAAGGCATCGCTCACCCTGCAAAGAAACCATTGATAGGAGAGGCAGGAGCCCAAGCCCCTGGGGGTGCTGCTGAACCTCAACAACTCCACTGTCTTATAGCTTTGGTCATTAAGAACACGTTTATCTGTCACATTGGGGGCTTTTATAAAAGCAAAAAAGGGTAAGTCCTTTCTTTCACATGTAAATGTCCATGCTCATAAGAATGTTACATAACACCAATTAATGAGCTTTCAACTAGCTTTCTCCCCTTATCAAATAATATATTAGCTTCTAAGACTAACATCAGTACAGAATTATGTGGAACACTACAAGCAGGAATCTGTGGCTGTTAGGACTGTATGAGTCAGCATCTTAGTGATTCGACATACCATAAAGGAACCACAAAGAGCTTGCTGTTTACAGCTTCATTATACACAGTTTTGTTCAGAAACTTTCCCCAACCAAAAATCCTTACGTTAAGATATAACCTTATCAATCACATCACATGTTAATCTTGTGCTCCTTAATGGACAGAAATCAAAATCTGCAAACTAGAGTCATTCTAAAATACCAGCCTTTTAAAATGCTCTTTATTTTTAAAACTGTGTGACCACTGTCCACTGCAGTCTCAAGATGTTTTGAGTTTTTTTAAAAAACCAAAATGGAGAATAATGGAAAAGAGAAACAGCCAATAACCATTGAAATGAAAAGCTTAATGAATTTTTATCCTTTTAATAAATATATATCAAGAAAACCTCACTTTATTACAACACGTTCATATACAAGCATCTATCATCTAAATTTTCAACATCAAATGTTCATTGAATATTGAAAATAAAGGACAAAACATTACTAGGATACTGAGCTAGAACACAATAACATGTTTTAAAAATTGGTCCTTGTGGACAACTGTCCAAATGATCCTACTCATACACTGTATGAATGAGACCTATATTTAATATTAATAGTGATAATTAAAAAAAGATTTATCTTGGAGAAACTGGGAGGACTTACTTATTTCCTCCATTTGGCATTCAGTTACTGTGAAATAACGTGTACTACAACGTTGGCAAAGGGAAAAGTTCGGCAGAAGGAGCTGGCTGGCGTGAAGGCAGGTGACAGGACCACCTTGGACACTCTTGCAAATGCACGAGTTCATTACTGGAAAGAACGCTGGCCACATACATACACAGTTAGCAACTGCAGACTGAGTCCCATTTCTCCAAAATAACTTTCCAAAAACTAAAATCTTTACATTCTTTAAGATAAACCTTATTGATCACCACATCATTTATTAACATTGTGCTTCTTAATCAACAGCAAAAGTCATATATAAAAAACCACATGCTTTCATAATCTAAATGATTGAAATGATGCAAAACAGATTAAAGTATAATGCATGCCACGGGTTCATGAACTTCATTGGACAAGAAAACAAAACAAAACAAAACCCAAACCCCCAGATCCCAGCAACAGACTGCTACCACAGAAAAGCTCAAGTAGCTGGTGCTGGTTCCTACCAGGTCTCTCTGTCGCCTCCTCCATGCCCATCCAAAAATGCCAAACCCAAAGCAACTGGGCTCAAAACTAAAGGAATAGAGATGTTGAATCAAAAGTTGAACACAACAGTTCAAAGTTAAGTTTCCAAACCATATGGATCCACCCTGTTTTTTTTTTTCCTGTTTGTTAAATCCCTGCTGTAACTCTGATTTATCCTTAATTTTCACATTGGCAAAAATTAAGATAAAATAAGGCACCAAAAATCGCCCTGTATACCACCTCCCTCAAAGCCTCATCACCCATCCCAGGCAAGTGGGAACTTACAGGGAATCCCCTCTGTGCAGATTGTGGATTTCGGCCCCCAGACAGGTGTGTTTCATTGAGTACCATTCCATTTTCATGTGTCACACACACAGACTGTTAAATACAGATACTTAACAGCCCCACAAAGCCATTTCATCTAGTTCCCTGTGTTTAGTCTTTTATTTAGAAAAAAATACTGTATCCTACAGAAGCAGCAGACATCCTTGGTTGGCTGTGTGCTTATCACATAACTATACCTAATTAACCGACAAAAATGTTGAACTTTTGTAGCTAGTGACAGGCCTCTGGGGGCAATGGAAATATCTCAAGGGTACATTGTTCCTCATCTAATCTAGTGATTTTTTTTTTGTAAGAAAACCAAGGTATACTTTGAAGCATTGACTGTTTCCTTAGCAAAATCACATGTATAAGTAGCTCACTGATGCCTACTATACAGATGTTTTGCACAATCTGCTCTCTAGGCATTGACTCGACACAGCATGTTCATGGTATCATTTTATCAGTTGTACAAAACTATAAAATCCATTCAAAATAAAATGCATGAAAGCTAACTGGTCATGCTGTACATGCTTCCGGGTTTCGGTGAAAGGATGGCTCATATTTTGCTTCCTTTGCTGCAGCACAGTTTGCTACTTGGTAAAGGTTCTTTTTTTCTTAAGGACTTTCTCCAAGACTCACTTACACTATTTTTTTCATTATATCCAGTCTCAAAATAATCATAAAATTGGCCTTTGCACTCAAAATCAAGGTCACTGCCTGCAGGTTCATGGCTGAGAGGGTCACCATCTCTGTTAGTGTTGCTGTTTGCCTTCCCATCATTTAATTTGGCCTTTTCCTGAATACCAAGCGACCTGACATTCGTATCAAAGATTTCATTGGCGGGTATCTGGCCATCGCTCTTGTACACAGCTGCACTTCCTACATCGAAATCCACCTGGTGGGAACAACTAGGCAAAGGCAGAGGGGGAGAAGAGGAGGAGGAGGAGGAAGAAGAGGAGGAGGCAGTGGAGGCACTTCCAACACTAGCATTGACAGAAAGGGGTAGATTTAAGTAGTGGCCTCCACATTCTTGGTAAAAGCAACAGGTGTGGAATTTCTCGCACTCCTCTTTGGCCACGCGTGGTCGTTTCCGGTAAGGGCAGTCTTGGGCCATAAACCACTCTTGGGCGGAGGCGCTGCCAAAAGAGCAGGCTGGAAAGCACCAGTTACTCTGCATGATGATCTCTCCGTGGATCCTCTTCATCAAGTTGTTTATAAGAACAGATCTTCGGAGGTACACTTCAGGATCATCAATAAACTTTAGCTTTTCTAAGGACATATAAAGGATGTGGGCTCGTTCTTCAAAAACTGAGATGGTCTAAAATCAAACAAAAAAGAAAGAGAGAGAAGAGAAAGCTTAGAAAACAGACTGTATAAAAATACCACCACATATGGCAGCACCCGGGTCTGGGAATGTCCTTTTTTTCTTCCAAGGGTCCACTGAACTAGGCGGCCCCAGAACTGCTGATGTTCTCTGTCCTTACCCACTGGGGCCCACCTCCTTCCTGACAAGCTGGGTGGCCAAGCACCAGGGAATCCAGCCCCAGAGTAGACCTCAGTGAGGACAGGACAGGCTGCTTGATCCTCCCTGGGCCAAGGGAGGATGACACTGAGACTCATAACTAGTATAAGCTGCAGTCCAACTAGTCAGGAGAGCAGTTATTTTGGGAAGCAAAGAGCAGTGACTAGAAGCAAACAGAAAGGGATTCTGGGTGCTGGTAACATTTTAGTTCTTGATTTGGATACATTTGACATAGGTATATTCATGGCTGAAATTTGTACCCTTTAATGTGCACGTACACAAATACATATGGATACAGGCATATACTCTCATATGTTGCACACCCAGGTATATTTTTAAAAAGATGTCAAAATGCTGGTCATAATGGGTATGCCTCCAAGGTGGTCCACCATTGAGGAGCTTGATATTTGGCTTTTATGGTTGTCATTTACTCCATTGAGTTTCACACTTGCAAGTATCCTTGCTTGTTAAGAGGCTAATAGTAACTAATGACTCCAAACCAAGACACAATCTGAAGTTGAAAGACCAACTTATTGGACCAGGGAGAAGAGTTAAGCTATGAGATCCATCACTGTGTGATGGTTGTGCAAATCCAGCAGTGACTAGGAAACTGCTACAACCACAACACAAAAACCAAAAAGGAAATAAGCTGCTCAAGTCCTGGGAGGTCAGCACCTCCAGGTCATGAAAAAAGCAAACTGGTGGCATAACCTGGGAAGTGGGAATCAAACCATTGCAGACTGATCAAAGCAGACAGGCCAGTGGGCAGGGGCAAGCTCAGGAGTTGCAATGCATGCTGCTGTCTTTTTACGAACACAGCAAAAGCAGCATCTGAAGGATAGGGTGGGTGGGAGCAAGAGAAGAGGTTTCATTGAAACTTTTCTCTAAAGTTCAAGCAGCCATGGTCTGGCTAGGCCCTTCTTGATCAAATCAACAAACTGTTTTTGAAGGAAGCATACTATAAGGAAAAAAGAACAGGTATGTCTAAAGCTTGGGTGCCCAGCTCTACCATCCCATGCACTTTCCCTGACTTACTTTCTTAGGCTACATGCAAAAAGATAGTCTTAGTCTTTACTTGAGAAAGAATTCTATATTTTAACAAACTCTAACATACTTAATGAATGCACCATGAAGCATTGGCACTGCACACACTCATTTGAGGGACAGTCAGTCCCAAGGCTCAGGAAAAGCCCTGGGAAGACATCTTACGAGGGCACAAACAGAAGTGGCACTGGCCTCTGGGGGCAGAGTTCAGCCTGGGGAGGCACGTCAGGAAGGAGCAAGTGCATTTTGCAGCACACAGGACTTGGTGCAACTTGGGAAATATTAAGTCATCCATTAAAAGCAAACCACTAGTGGGTTATATAACTCTGTTATCTCTGGGTAGAGTATCTCTTCCTGGCTCTCTCTTCGAGTACTTGTGAAAAATAACACAGGACCCAAAAAAGTGACAGCGATTAATGTGGTTCTACAAAGAAGTGTCTCATTTTCACAGCTTTGGGTGAAACAATTTAGCTTTTTGGAAATGGATCAAGCAACTGTTACTCAGTATTTTAAACTCTTAATAAAAATAATGACTATTAAAAAAACATACTTTATGGCTACAGCTGCTGAGTGGTCGGTGAAAATCCTCTTCTTCCACATACTTCCTCTTAAAGTATGTAATCTTGGATGTTGTTATAGGATTTGAAATTCCCCTGTAATGTGATCCTGTGGTAATAAATCAGATATGACAAATGACATGCGGTTTGCCAGAGGTTCTCCAAACAAACTACTTTCATTGCCTTTCTTCCTAGAGAATAACTTGGCTGCATCTTTGTCTGTACACGCAGTGATTAAAATTAAACATTTGCCTTAATAGTGGCTATCATACAGAATTCTGTGGCCCAGGCCAGGCTGGGATTTCTAGGCAATTTCAGAGGAAAACGACATCTTTCAACATTTACTAAATACAATCTTAAGTCTGTGTACAGACAAACACTGAAATTTATAAAGTGAGGAGTGCTAAAAGGTTTGAAATAATATCAGGATTTATTCAAACTGTTTCATTAAATCCAGACAATATGACACCACTATTTGAATGGAACCACTGATAACCAAGCCATCTTAAAATATTATTATTGGCTCTAGGTAGTAAACAGATGGTTATATGCACATTGGGGTTAAAACATTTCTTTTTTAACATACAAAAACTTAAACATTTAAATACAAATTTTGTGAAATTAAAGTCCTTTACAGTCTTAAAATTTAATGTCAACTGTGAACAAATTTGGCTTAAAATTTAAAGTCCACACTGTTTATCTTTTTGACAAAACACTTTTCTGAATTGTTTTCTATTTCAGTTCTTTTTTTAAAACAAATAGCTTTCATTGTAGAAAAATCCAAAGGAGCACATCTTAGATTATAACAATAATGAGGAAGAAGATATTTCAGTTTTCCTGGCTTTGTTTTTCTTTGTTTTAACACTACTAAAGCCAACTGTGAGCTGCGTGGAGAGGCACACAGCTGCCTTGCCCAAAGTACAGATTCCCCATGAAGATTTCACTGTTAGCCACCAGGGCTGTGCAGCTCTAAGAACCACTCAGTTTCAAAGGAGAGAAAACCAAAATGCAGCTCCTAAGAATGCAGACCTTGCTGATTTGTAGGGAGCAGCACGGTAGACAGGGGTCAGAATGCAATTCACACCCCACCGCTGCCCACCAGGAGCCCTGCCTGGCTCAGGAGAGCCAGCCTGGGAGCAGGAGCTCTCAGCTCTGAAGGGTGCCCCAGACGCACCTCCATCTGTCTACCAGGCTGGCTGCAGAGGGCAAGGGAAGGTGAAGGGCAATACCTGCCAGAGGGGGACCAGCTCCCCGGTCTCCCTGCAAAGGAGCTTGTGTTGGCCCAGGGGGGCTCAGGCCTCTGTAGTTCTCAGCCTCCCATAGTGTTTTATACCCAGCAATTTCAGCAGCTCCTTCTGAGACAATGGGCTCGCAGAATCTATTCATGGACAGAACCAGAGTCATCTCTGACAGCCTCAGATCTGGAAAAAGATAAGAAAAAAAGAACACAGCTCTAATCAAGAGCAAGCCGGAGGATGGCCTTGGCATCTTCATTTCTGTGCTTTGAGAAACTTTTACTTCCTGGTCCTCCCCTTCACCCTGAACCATTTGATTATTTTTTCCAAGAAACCTCAGCAAACTTGCTGCTATTAGCTCAGCCTCCATGTTCAGCAATCTGCATCTCAGGGCGGATCTCTAAAACCCTATCTCTTATTGTTCTCAGATTCCCCTCAGCCCTCTTCCAGACAGCTGCTTTGCCTCCTGAACACATTTTCCTCCTAACCTTCCAGAAGAACATGTACCACTAAGAGGCAGGACCAAAACCCTTGCGCTTCCTTTCTATTAATAAAGCAAAATCAATTTTCTAGTCAATCCCCTGGGAGTCTCCTTGGATGAAATCCGCTAATCAATCAAAAGAAAAGGGTGAGGGAGGCAGAAATCCCCGCCGAAATCCCAACTGCTGCTTGGAGGTGCAGTCTATCCTGGCTCTGTCCCCTCCTCCTCTTGTTTCCACGGGCCAGTTCCTATAGAGTGCTCTGGGGCTTCCTCGGCTTTCTCCTCCCAGAGCCAGGCAGACAGAGACACTTGGTAGTTGTTTCCATCAGCCCTGATCGGCCTGAACTGGATCTGCCTCCAGTCAAAACACTGCGAGATGAAGACAGAAAATTGGCTCCAGTTTCCAGCCGTGAGTTGCAGTCCCACAGGAGCCAAGCACAACATCAACGGGGCAGGCGGAATATTAAACAGGAGCCAGGGCTCCAGGGCCAGAAGCAGCCAGCAACTGTAAAGCCCAGACACAGGCAGGAACTTTCCAAGAGGCAACGCATCCCTGCCCTGTTCCCAGTTTACACCCCGCCCTTAGGATTCGGGGGCAGCCATGTCCCTGCTCTGTGATGTGCGGTATACGGGGCCAGTTCTGAGGGGTCAGTGTTCTCACTTGGTTCTACACAGGAGTCAAGGCAGGATCTAGGGTAAGCTGATGGGAGCACATACGTGATAGCAAAGTAAAGACCTAGGGCCACAGACCCGAGATGACAGCCGAGCAGCCTCACAGCCTAAGAGACCCAAACCTGCACTCTCTCACTGCAGTTTCAAGAACTGTCACACAAGTGATGTCAGCCTTGCTTTCTGAAGATTGACTGTCTTTCAGATACACACTAAGGGTCTAGTTCTTTCATTCTTTTCCAAATTATACAGCCTTAATGTTTTTGGGAAAAGGCAGATCCAGCAGGTCCTGAGGGAGACTGTTATTCTCTGCCTGCTATAACAAGGGTCCACTTCTTGCATAGGAGGGGAAAATCCAGTATGGGGAAATAGCTCCAAAGTCCTTCTGGCCAACAGGGAGCTTTTGGCATAGGAAATCGAGTCTCTCACCAGGCCTCTGCCTTCCCAGTCCAACAGCAAGGTGTCTGGGTGAGTGGTAGATTAAGACCTACTTGGTTTGGGCTGTCCCTAAAGAGACCAAGGACTTATTATAAGAGGAAAGAGAGGTTCAAGTAACTATGACTCTATGAAGAGTGGCAGATGCCATTTGTTTCTCTCTCTGAGTCATCAAAAAAGAAATTTAGCCTCTGTTGATTAAACAAACTCAGCCATTCCTTTTATCACCCATCAAACCCTCCAGTCCAGCAAGGTATTATTCTTCATACTTTATTTCCTGGAGACACTCACGAAATGCTCCAATTTCTTAACTCTAAGAGATAATTGTATCAGGAAATAAATACTATTCCCAGGAGCACACAATCAACTTTTTATCAGAATCAGCATCTCTGTCTGATAATATTATTTTACAGCCTGAAATTTATTCTCACTTTGGTGCTGGTTTCTGGAAGAAGACCCAAGCTTTTGTCTAGTGCAACTTTTACGACATAGCAACAAAAGCAGGTTGACAAAAACCCATGCCCCTTAAAAAGGAAAAGCATTCACAGGCCTCTGACAGCAATTACCTTTGTATACTAAGACATTAATGAGCCCTATGCTGTTTTATGTTGGTTAGAGTTTGTTTATCTTGTAATGAAGCTTGGAGAGTATTTTTTTTGGTTAAGAATTTCAGTGTTTCTATTTGTCAGCATTGTTTCCAGCATATGAAATTCCATCATTATCCATTTGTACTTGAAATGTAACATAATAGTTTTTATCTTTGCTTTTTCTTTTGTTTACAACATCTAATTTCCACAATTTTTCTTTTTCTTGAATTGGAAACTGTTACACACAAAATCCTAAATGAGAGAGGCTGAGTTCTGCCAGTGATTTATGTAAGTCTGACTAACACATGAATGAGTTGGGGTTATTTGGGAGTGTGGAGGGGATTTTGTAATTTAGTCTTTCCAGGCTATTTAAAACTTACACTGGGATGTTAACAAATTAAGAAGGCAAGTTTAATGTTCATGAAATACTGTATAGCACTAAGCACTAGTATTTAAGAGGAGTTAATTTGTTCTACATATGGAAAGCCAAGTTCACTATTGTTGTATGATGAGTTTTATATTATAATTCTGCTGTGGAATTCAGAAGTTCATGCCACCAATTTATGTGCTATTACTACTAACAGAGCCACAAAGATCTATCTATCTATCTATCTATCTATCTATCTATCTATCTATCTATATATTTTTTAACATCGAAAGTGAGCAGATTCAATGAGTACTGAAGCATATTTCTACATGGGTTTAAAAAACTTAAGAAGCCCTAAGCCTTCATCTTCAGAAGGCTTCTTGGCGTCTCCTTTGTCACCCAAGAGGCTGTAGGGAAATGACACTCAAGTATCCTTAGAAGTCTGAGGGTTGTGGGAGTGTCCTCAGCACAAGGCCATAGTGAAGTTAGCAGGCATTTCCATACAATTGGGTTTCCTCAGGCAAGTTGGGCTTATTCTTAGCTTCATTAAATGCTAACAGAAGAGGAAGGCTCTGGATTCAGCCCACCTCTATCTCCAGCATGGGGGTGTGGGGGTGGCACCTGGTCACTTCTGCCCTCCCCCACCTCTTCTCTGTCATTGAAGAATATTTAAGAATATTTTATTAAGAGCATTATAGCAGTTGGAAGACTGATTCAACCCTGGAAAGCTTGGAAAGAAAGGTCAGGTTATTTCCAACGCGCTCTTGGCCGGACCAGTCTTAAATGCTCTGCCCAGGTAGAATCAAGCCCTGACCTCAGTGTGGTCCCTAACAAGATTCCAAATGCTTGCCTGCCTGCGTGGTGCTGGAAGTCTGGGTGGGCAGAACAAAATCCTTCAGCCCTTCCAAAGGGACAGTTGTGGCTTCTCTGCGGGTCCCTGCAGTACACCTGCCCTCCCTAGGAAGCACGTTTCTCAGATGCAGTTGAGAAGGACCAGGAGCTTGAGGCTGCATTCTGGAGCTGAGCAATGCCGGTACAAGGCCAAACAAGGTCGAGGGGTTGCTGGGATTTGGCCGGCTAATACCCTGCGGGCTGGCTGTCTGCAAGCTGGCGGCTCTGCTGACACACCCCCGGACCGGTGCGGCCGCCGGGCCTCTCCCGGACAGGGACAGCGCCTGGCCCCCATGGCGCGGGAGAGTCTACACCCCAAGTGTCGGGAACAAAGGCAAGTTGTCTCTGCGCCGTGCCGAGCCCAGTGCCTGTTCTGGAGAATGAGCTATTCTCCGTCTTAAGTTTCCTTCTAAGGGAAACAAACCCCAAAGGTAGGATTCCAGGAGAGTGACTCACGGCGCGGGCGGGCTGGGTCAGACTGGCCCGGCCCGCGCCTCCCACCTCGGCTCTGCCGGACCCTCGAGAAGTTGCGGCCGAAAAGGCGCGGGCCGGGCCGCGAGGTGAGCCGAGGACAGGGGCGCGGCCCGCGGCGCGGCTCGCCCGGCGGCCGGCGGAGGCGGGGGCGGAGCGGCGGGGACCGAGGTGTCAGCTCGGCGGCGGCGGCGGCCCAGGCTGCTTTCTCCGCACGCGCGCTCCTGGCGGCCGCCCCTTCCCGCCCACCTGCCCGGCGCCGCGCGTCCTGTCCCGGGTGTCCCTCACGCCGGCCCGGGATGGAAACCGCGCGGCCACCAGCGTCCCCAGGTCGCCCAGGCCCCCGGCCAAGAAGGTGCCGCGGCGAGCCCGCTTGGTGACCCGGGCGCGGCCCCAGGCGAGGGCGCGCGGGGTCCGCGTGGGTGGCCCCGGCCCCGGCCCGGCTCTTACCGCGGGGTCCGCGGGTGGGCGGCGGCCGCACTCAGCTCCGGGGCTCCGCTCCGGGCGCGCACTCGGGGTCCCGGCCGCGGCCCGGTCGGCGGTGGCCGAGGGTCCCAGCAGGTCCCGCCGCCGCGCTGCAGACGGTTATGGTAATGAGCGACTGCGTCTAGCGCGGAGCGCGTGAAACCCGTCAATCCTGTTTGCCATTTCCCCGCGGATTTCCGCGCAGAGGCTCTGCAGGATGCCCCCGGGGCGAGCGAGGGAACATGACAGCGCCGCGCTCGCCTCCTCCCTGCGCGCCCGCCGCCGCCGCGCCTCAGCACGCGGGGCGCCCTCCCTCACCCCGCCAGCCCGCCCCTGCTCCCTCCTTCCCGCTCCCTCTCCCTCTTCCGTCTTCCCGCCCTCCGCCCCTCCGCCCTCCTCTCCCGCGCGGTGCCCGGGGACGCGCGGGCCCAGCTCCAGCCCGCAGCTAGACCCCACGCGCTTTCGGCTCCCGCCCTGCGCCCCGGCTCGGCTCCAGAGGAATAATGCATCCACTCTGCAGCCTTCTGAGACGCCTTGCCTTTATTTGGCTTAGTTTTGTTGTTGTGTGTGCTCATGATTTAAAAAAAAAAAAAAAAAAAAAGCCGTGCCTTTCCCACCCTTTGCAAAAGACTTTCTTCTCTGCCACAGTAAAGGCAGACGAGAAACAGATGTCTGTGCAGGACCGAACAGTTACCCCTTGCCGCCGCCCCGGGCTGCACATAGAGGAAAAACCAACCTCAGTCCTGTGGCGACTTGGCTGGGTGATTCCCTCGTGGGGGAACCTGAAGGAAATAAAAAGTCGATCGGAAGGTTGTCCTGGGTGCAGAGGTGTAATTTAAGCTGCAGCATCACATTATTTTTTGCAGGTAGTGATTTTCTCCTGGTTAGATACCATTGGAGTTTGGTTTCTGAGACAGTAATTCATAACTTCTGTCTAGAGACCCCTCCCGGGTCGAGATGGGTCATTTCAGGTGTAATGAGGAGCTCGGAAGACCGATTAGAGTAGGCGGGCGGAGGGCCCTGCACCAGAGGGTTACAAAGACAGTAGTGTTTGTTTACTGCTACTATGCCAGATGTGCTAAATATAACATTCTTTAAACCAGAGATCCTCCGACTGTGAGAAGCCAGACCTCTAGCTGGCTCCCTAGGAATCCAGAGACAGAGACGGAAATGTGGGGGCGGGGGCGAGGGAAGGCGGGGTGGGGGCAAGATCAAGGACTCAGGATGAGGATTAGCATCTGCAGATTGAACTCTAATTTGCATGTTTATTTCTTAGGATTGTAATTAAATTTGTGTAATAAATGTTTTCCATTTCATTTGTACACTTAAAATTTGGGTAACTGACATACAGTTAAGTGAATTTACTTTTTTTTTTTTAAAAAAAAAAATAGCAAATGTCTATTTAATAAAGCAGCAAACAAATATTAAGCATAATTAGAACCAATTTAATTTGAAGGTGTTTCTGTTGAATTTTGTACATTAAAGATACTCAGAGGTTTTAAGGGTATTAGAAGCTGAAAGAAGGTAATTATGCTGAAAACAGACTAACTCAACAGACTACCAGAAGCTTTATTTCATTTTTTCCAAAAGACATTCCAGGGTTGGATGCTTAAAATTGGGAACTGAGCATCCGTCTTGGCTTTATTCTAAACCATGGTAAATCACATTGGCTCATGTACCACGTAGGCCATTATGACAATGCTGTAAGAACTGTAAAGATGCCAGATTTTTTTTTTTTTTTTTTTTTTTTGCAATCAATGAGAGTCACATCCAAATTAAGAGTAGAATATCATTTCCACCTGGGTGGGGGAGGAACTCAAGGAAAAGCACAGGGTATTTAAAGCAGCGTAAATACTTGAAAATCTAAATCGGTATGTAAAACTGGTTATTTTCTAACTCAAATAAAGAAATAAATGTGTGGACTTGGAGGCATGGCTTTTTGTTGTTGTTGTTTGTTTTTCATCTCTCTGTATTAAAGTTTTATAGCATTTAAAGGACTATGGGGAAATCCCCCCACACACTTGGCTGTGTCAAAATGCATAAAACCAAAAGGAGCAAATCAAGCATAAAATGGGGAAATAACACAAGACCAAGAGTCTGCATGGGCTGTCCTGGCACCTTTGGTTCTTTCTGTTTGAGATGGAGCCTTCTGGGAAATTGACATTGCCCCTGGGTGGCGAAACTCTTGGCTTTAATGGTTAAACAAAATGACATCAAAACATGAGAATCAAATTGTAAGTCTGTCTTAGTTACTTTTCTCGTTGCTGAAACAAAACACCTGATACAGAGTTAAAAGAGGAAAGGTTCACTTGGCTCACAGTTTGTAGGCAGCTGGCTCCAAGGCAGGTGGCGTGGCAGAGGGGATCACAGGGGAGAGACAGTCCGTAGCGAGAAAGCAAGCAAGGGACCATAGCAACATTTTTCTGTCCCTTTTGTATTTGTCTAGGCTACTGGGATTAGGGCGGTGTCAAACCAATCAATGGGCTAATGTAATAAGCACACACCCTCCTTGTATCACATGCCCCATTCAACCACCACTGAAAAAGCTCTACCTGTGACAGCATGCAGCTTTGTGGGGACATCTAGACACAAGCCATGGCAGCAACACCTTTGCAGTTCTCAGTAGGAACTTAGCCCTGTGCTCTTGAGGTTAACATGGTTTCATGCCCTAGTTCTCATACTAAGCTTAACATTTTCTGAAATCCAGTGGTCCGCTGTGGACAGAATGACCCTGTGTCTATAAGTAGGAAAGGCAGTCAAATGTCTGAGACATCCTTCACATGGCAAGGTAAACGGTGGCTACAGTGTGCAAAAATCTAACTGTGAATCAGAGCTCGGAATGAGTGATGCTGCTTACAAGGAATTCTGGGCACTATGATGCCATATTTGAGATATATGTGCTCCTGTGCATGTGTGCATGTATACATATGAGTGAGGTTACAAGCTAGACAAAATCTTGACTGTAAAAATACTTTGAAGCAGCAGATTCACTGAAGGCAGTGATTGTTTTCCTTCAGTTAACAGTGCCAGACTTAAAATTGCTGAAACTCATTTCACAAAATGTTTTTCTCATTTGAAAGGGAGATTTCATGAGTAAAGTGTGATTTACTCAGATTGCTATGGTCACAACACCCATTTAGATTAATAAGAAGCCGGAATGAATGGCTTTAAAAAATATATATACCATTTTAGAGTGCATGGCATCATCTCACAATTTATCCAACTTCCTCATCTCTCATTCTCAAATCTTCCCCAAGTAGACTTTCTCATCTTGTCACTCCATACTGTTCCATAGTGTCACCAATCACCTTCATATTGCTGAATCCAAAGATCACCTCTTGGTTCTCTTACGTGGCCCATAAGCAGTCTTTCAGCCATTTAGCCACTTGCTCATTTCTTTCTCTTTTTTTTCCTTCCTCTTTCAAATACCTTAATCATGACTTGTAGGACCGCCGCCCTCCTGGCTTGCCTCCAGCCTCACTGACTGTTCCTCCTCATAGCTAGTTGCCCAAGACAAAATACTTTGTAATCATCCTTGACTTTTCTCCTACAGCCCCGTGATCTAACACATCAGAAAGTCCTTAAGACTACCTTTCAAACCTCTAAGCTCTGTTCCCTTCTCAGCATTGCTGCTGCCTCTCTGCTCCACACCATCATCACCGACTCTTGCCTAGGATATTGTAGTAGCCTTCTAACTGTTTGCCCTGCTTCAGCCCTTGACCCTCTCTCACACGTCAATGTTGTCTCAGCAGCCACTGATGTCAGTGTTTAGACTCCCAATGGGGCCTCATTTTTAAATCTCAAAGCCTGGCGATGGGCTATGAGGCAGGAAGTCTCTGTTTATTTCTCAGACTGCACTCTGCCTCCCACTATCCTAGCCTCTCTGGCCTCTTTCTGTTCCTCCAGCACACCCAGTCTTCTTGCCCACCTCAGGACATTTGCACTCAGTTTCCTCCATCTGGAACATTCTTTCCTCCCAACTTCCACAGATGACTACTCATTTCTTCCACATCTTTGCTCCAAGATCACTTTAACAAAGTCTAATCATTCTGCTTACACCGTTACTATATCCTGCTTTATTTGTAGCCAGAAGACTGGTCAATCAGCTCTGTATTTTATATTCTACTTATCACTTCTCTTTCCCCACTAGAAAGTAAGGGCTGTTATCTTTTATTTTCCCCTGTGTCTCTATCGTCTTGTGCAGTGTCTAGCATATCAAATACACTCAGTAAATATTGTAAGTTGACAACAACTGATGGACAGTTCCACATTTTACAGCAATTCAAACAAGGCTAAAATAGAGCTACTCTATTCTAGTGTGTGTAAGATGGAGAAACAGTTAGTCCATTTTATTACCCACTCATTTGCCTCTTCTAGAATGTACATCTGCTGGTTTCAGTCCAGGTGCTGAACATATTCCTCGAACCCTCGCCACCCAGTGGCTTTATGCTGCCCTTTCTGCCTGTGGTTCCAGTGCAAGGAATTGAAATGTGGGTGTAGAGGGAGTGAGTGACATTGTTCCTAAACTTAGGGAGGTGTCTGCATGGTAAGGAGGAAGGACAAGAGCAGAGGCAGATTACTAGTCTCTAAGGGTACAGTGGATGCAATGGGAGATTAATGATGGGACAGTCATATCACAGTGGGGGAGCCAGAATTGTTTCAGGATGTAAAATCTGAAGTTGATCTTGAAGACAGATATGTCCCAATAGGCAGGAATGGGCAATGAGTGAAAAATATTTTGGAGGGCCGGCCAAATATCTCAGCTAATTGATTAAAGTGCCTGGATACAAGTGCAGGGGTCAGGGAGGTGGGGAGGTTCAGTCCTTAGGCCTGCTGTGCTGGCCCTGCGCCCAGGGCATGCTGAGACAGCAATTGAGATTGGGCTTGGTGGTGCATGCCTGTAATCCCAGCTCTTGGGAGGCTGTAAATACTACAAGTCTGATCTATTCATGAGACCCTGAATATCCTGGAGATGCTTCCCTAAAATACAGAAAGAAAAAAAGAATTGAGTAGAGGAAACAATTTGAGGAAAGGCATATAGGTTGGAAAGCAAAGTGCATATTTGGAGAATATTTAGGTCCTAGTTTTACTAGCAGGTATGAGAAAGTAGTAGGAAAATGAAGTCATATCATAGTAGACACAAAAAAGGAGTTGATTTTAATTCCATAAGCAAAGTGCACATGAAAGGTTTTTGAGCTGGAAGGGTCACAGTCAATGGCAAGTTTGGAAAGCAGTGCCGGTGCACTAGCCAAGCAGCTGGAGAGGAAGAGAGGGTGTGCAGAGCTGCAATGCTCAGGCTTAGTTGGCGACCATGAGGAAGAGGAGGGGAAGCCACTCGGAGACTGAGACCAGGTGGTGAAGTGAACCCTGAACAAAGCAGGAGACACAGGCTTGCAGGGCTGTGATGTGTTGACTCTGGATGTGCTGAAAGTGAGGTATTCACGGATCACGGAGATAGAGGTCCCCACTAGACAGCCAAAAAGTTCCTGGCCTGGCTAAAATAGTCCATGAGGGAAAATTATGAATATCTCGGGGCTGGGGATGTAGCTTACTGACAGGGTGCTTGAGTAGCACATACTAGGTCTTAGTTTGATACCTACCACTACAGAAAAGAAAGAAAGAAGGAAAGAAAGCAAAACAAGCAAGCGAGCAAGCGAGAGTTCAATTCACACTCAGGTGGAAGCTCTAGGACTTGATGAAATAATTGAAGACATTTTCAGTGAATTAAAGAGCAAAGGATTAGGTCCTCTCTTTAAAGAATCTGGTAATTTATTCAGAGGTGAAAATGACAATTTGGGTTTAATGTGTGAACTCTCTCAGGGATGTTCATATTCAATAGTGTACAAAGACTTTTGGCTTAAGCATGAAGGAAGGGCGTGGAGGGGCTGCAGTGACAGTGGCATGCCTGCCTTCCCCTCCCTAGGGCAGAGCACGCCACTCTACCGTGAGATGGTACCCTTCTGCAGGCAGCTACATTTTCTTAGGTAGCCTTGCCAGTAGAAAGTGGTTTATTTCATCAGATAATCCTGAAATAATCCCTAAAAAGATGTAAATCATTGATAATGAGCTTGGAGTGTTATCTCTCTCCTGTCTTGGGGATATTTGTATTTTAATGGGAGTATCATAATGCTGTAAAAACTTTAATCAAATTCATTCATAATTAATGACTTGATTTCCAATGTGAAACAAATCAGTACATGTTATTTCAGAATAGAAATCTCATAACATATATGGTCCCCTGCACCAGGTGCTATTTTTTTTTTTTAGCCAACAACTGCTTTTATTGTAATCTATTTACTATTTAAACATCAAGCTTCAATACAATTTTTTTTTGAGACAAGGCTCACTGTATAGCTCATGCTGGCCTTGAACTCATTTTGTAGTCTAGAGTGGCTTTGAACTCATAGAAATGCAGCTGCCTCAGCCTCTTAAGTGCTGGGATTATCAACCTGTACCCCATAATTTAATTTAAGATTTTATTGTATTTTTGTTTTATTTTTGATACAGGGTCTCTCAATGCAGTTCAGACTCATAGTGATTGTCTTGCCTCAACCTCTCCAGTGCTGGGATTATAGGTGTGTGCCACTATGCCTGGTTTAGGGATGGCACACCCGGGTATCGAACCTGGGGACTTGCACTTGTCAGGCAGGCTCCAGGTGCTATTTTAGGGGACCTAAATTAGTGACTAGATAGGAATGGTTTACAGAAACATACCAATTACATGGAGAGAAAAGTTCTTGCAACATGATTGGTAACTTTTTTTGGATTAAAAATTCTGTTGAAATTCTTTTAATGCTATTAATATTGCATTAACTAAAGGAATGTGGTAAGCAGAAGTCAATCACTACCAGCAGGCCTTCCAAGATTTCTAGGAAAACATGTTCAGGATTAGGCATGACATTGTGGTAGGACCTGGACAGCCAGAAAGAGGAGGAAGGAACCCCATTCAGGGGTGCAGGGATAGCACTTGCTTGTCACAGGTATGGGAAGAGCAGAGTGACCCAGGAATAAGGACATTGGGTAATAAAATCCATGCCTGAGCTCACAAATATTCAAACTGGGGAAGGTGGCAGTGCTAGTGTCAAGTGCACAGAAGGTGAAAGGTGACAGCATACAAACAAAAGGCAGTGAGTGTGTGGTGAGGTTTGTGAGGGCTTTCACACTCAAACTGGAAGCAACATTACTGTAAGCTCTTAATTAACTAAGCTAATAAGTAAATAACAAAAATGATGATATGGATATCTTAAGGGAATATTGCGTTCTTTGTTCCTTTTGCTTCCTAGGAAATTTCCTGCCCTCCACCCTATTCCTTTCTGTGGGAAGAAGGAACTCTGCTGTTCACAGTGGCTTCTTATGTAGACTGATATTGGTGAGGGTGGGGATAGGTTTCACGGAGGGGTAGAGGCTGAGGGAGACAGTGACAGATGCTGAAGCTCAGGCCTAAGTCAGATTCTTGCTGTGCAATGGAAAGGGAAAATGATTTGGCCATGTAAAACCATCGCTTTGTCATTTTGTGAAGAAAGGGGCCATCAGTGGGGAAACTACAGCTGCTCACAATTTTGATTCAAAGCCTGTTTCCTTTTTTTATGACATCCCAAAATCTTTAGAACACAGGTAGGCCTAACATTGTAGGAGGCTAAGTGGTAAGCATGTTGTCAAAATGTATGAAGGCGCTAATAGCCACACTGTGTATGGAGAATTAGTCCAGTGGAATTCTTTCAACCTAGAAGATATGTAGACATCAGCAGTGTTTTTTGAACTCTCCCATCACCTCAGATGTCTGTAATCTCTAGAACTCTTTCTACATTAATGTATAGCTAGTCTAGTTTTGCTGTTAGCTTTTTATAAGACCAGAGGCTCAAAAACATTTTTGGTAGCTGACAAAGACACATTTCAATTAATTAATAATTTGAGTATGTAAAAATGTAGAACTTTAAATGTGGTCCAAATTATATACACTAATATGAATGTTAATATGAAATTTAATTAAATGCTTCATTCATATTTAACTCTCAACACATTAGATTTAAGTAATATGCTCCTCCCTTACTGAAATAACATCTACCGAGTTTAGTGAGATGTGTCCACTTTTCACAAGCATATTTGGTTTACATAAGCTAAACATGTTATGGTAGAGACCAGGATAAGCAAATCAGTCCCTGCTTCAGTGCAGAGGGAGTGGACTGATGATATGAAAAGGCAGTGTCAGTGTCACAATCCGATGCTGGCGTGTGGCGGTGGGATGGGTACCCAGGAGACAGACACGGGTGGCATTTCTTTGTATTCCCATCTTAGGAGGAGTATGAGATGTGGCGCATATCAAAGTTCACAACAAAAAAGTGTTTCTGACACCAGGAAGATACTCTTATATTTATTTTCTACAAAGCATGGCATTGGGGTGGAAAAAATGGAGAAGGAGAGAAGGGAAAAGGAGAGAGAAAGAACCTGCAGCAGACATCACCTGAGTGGGAAATTACACACCCTGCACACGCAGGCAAGCTCTGCACATACGCGCAAGATTCATCTCTGACAATTTAATTGTTTAATGGTAGGACTAACAAGGAATCCTTTCTAAAGTAATGGCATAGAAAGGCTTCCGAGTCAAGTGAATGTTCCCGTGCTTTGATGGGTGTTTCCCATTTGTGCAGTTCTGCCCCAGCAGACGCCTGGTGTTTGATGGGGGAAGCAGAGAGGCGGTGGTGTCTGTGTGATGACAGCATCTGGAGGATGTCTTAGCTTGTGACCTTAGCCACTGAGACAATCAACCTGCGGCCAGGACAGGCACCAGAGCCATCGCTCCTATCAGATTCACTGTCTTGGCTTGCAGTCATGAGGGTTCGGTTTCCTGGCCTGGAGGCTGTAGAGTCCTTGCTTGCATAGTTGCCGGCTTTCTCTGAGTTCTCTGGACCGTGGTTTGGCAGCTGTTGTGCTGAGGCTGCAGGACTTCAGCATGGCCAGTCTTCTACACAATGACACACGTGATGTCACAGATTCTGTGGCTTGAGCCCTCACTCATCCTGAGCCTCTGGCTCTTCTCGTATTTCCTTCAGATTCCACTTTGTTCCAGGCCTTCTTGGGATCACTGGGTGACTTTCTGTCACTGCAGTGCCCCTGACAATGTCTACACCTTGGAAGATAAATCATTTGAGAAACAGAAAGCTCTCAGTGCAGTCCTACTGTGTGCTATGTGGTTTTGTTCTTACATTAATACACTCTACATTTTACTCTAGTTCCTGGCTGTGGTGATGATTATGGAGGTGTCATAGGCTGCACCAGAGAAGCCAAGAAAGGTCTGACTGTGGCAGAGAAATCACTTTGCCCTGGACCACGTCTCCCTTGGTTGTGAAGGACCAGCGAGCTGTGTTGGCACCTTTCGTCACTGTCTTTCCGTCAAGGAAAAGGCTTAGTAGGCAGAGCTGGCAATGATAGACTATTTTTAACTTGAGCTTTCTATCCACAGCTCTAGTTCTTACTTCTATTATCATTACTTATTCATAGACTTTTATTCTCAGATATCATTACCCTTTATAGTAATAGGATCGGCAAAGCAACCACTTAAAACAAAACAAACAAATGGAACCCACGTCCTGCAGCGCACAGACATTGCTTGTGCACCTGCCAGCTCCAGCTCACCCTGCCCACTTGGGGACAAGTGGTTCTTTTCAGAGTGAGCAGCTCTGCTGCTTCAGAAATGCAGAGGAAAAAGGGGCCTGGCAGAGGGGATGGTCAGGGAGGAGCTGACACAGAAGAGAGGAAAGGAAATTGCAAGGGAGAAGTGGGCACTGAGGGAAGGCCGGCAGCAGAGGAAGAGTGAGGATGAGAGGGTGTGCCTCCTAACTCAGTTTCAGCAGTGGGGCTGGCCCTGCTAAGACAGATCCCACCTAACTTACAGCCACTCAGGGCGATCACATACTCATTCCCTTTTTACTAATGCTTCTACAGTATACTAAGGGCCAACTATGTGCTGTGTGCCATTTATGCATGATCTTTTTATTTTATTTTTTGTATTTTAGGGAAGGGCCTACAGGGTGTTCAGGGTCTCACTACCAGATCAGACTCATAGTGATTCTCCTGTTTACAGCCTCCCAAGAGCTGGGATTACAGGCATGCATCACGACGCCCAGTCTTAATTGCCATCTCAGCATGCCCCAGGGCCAGCAAGGCAGGCCTGGGGATTGAACCCCCAGTACCTGTGCCTGCTTGCAGGTGCTTTAGTCCCCTGAGCTATTTGACCAGCCCCTATTTATACATGATCTGATTTGTACAATTTTTAAGAGTATGATTATCTCCATTGTGAAGTTAAGGAAAGCAAGGCTCAGAAAGGCCAAGTGACTAGTTTATAGGTGTGTGTTTTACTCCAGGGGGCCTGGATGTCGACAGAGATCTTAGAACTTTAAAACTTATGTTCACAACTACTACATTTGCCTTTGTATATTGACTCCCACGGTGTTAGCTGCTCTGTATTCTATCCAGCTATTTGTATCTCTACCTACACATTTATTTATCACCTTGATCTGGAAATGATTTAAGATCATGTAAATGCTTTGGTATTAAACAGATATCTAAACAGCTTGCATGTGGTTGCCACACACTGCAGATCTGTGTATGGATTGAGCTGTAGAAACTCAATTGTGAAGAGTTCAGAATTTGTATCCTGTGGAGACTTCTTGTTTTAGAAGCAGGTCAGCCCGAAACTGCTCTGTGGCTTGGCTGTAAGGACAAGAGACCAGCCTCCCAAATCTCTTCTAGACCCTGGAGGACTAAACTACCACACACAGTAGGAATTGCTTTCTCTTCAGTAATTGATCACAGAAATGTAAACAGTGAATTGTCAGGGTGGCAAAGACTTTACTGCAGAGCAACCTGAAAAGCACCACCTCAGCCCGGTGGTGAAGGTCTACAGTGGCACCCCAACTTGACAGCATCCACTCATGCTGTAATATACTGAAAATCACTCGAAGGTCTTCCCCTCCAATGCCTTTACCTCCAGTCAAATCATGAAAGATGCATCAGATTGTAATTTTTTGAGACCCTGAATTTTCTTCTGAACTTGGTGAGAAGAGTTCCCTCATTAAAATGTTTTTATTTATTAAAAAAGAAAAATGCATCAGATAAATCCCCACTGAGCACACTCTGCAAAATATCTGACCAGTGCCCCTTGACACTGATCATCGAAAATGAGAAGTTTGAGAAGTCATCCCTACCAAGAGGACCTTGGGCCAGCGAGATAGCTCAGTAGACTAAGCGCCTGCTTAGGCAAGTGCAGAGACCTGATTCCATCCCCTGCACCACAGGCCATGCTGGCCCCACGCTTAGGTGTCTTGAGCTGGCTACCAAAACTGGGTGTAGTGGTGCATACCTATAATCCCAATGCTGAAAACAGGAGAATCACTTATAGTCTGAGCTGCATGCGTAGTGAGACCCTGTACTGAATACACAAAAAAAGAGGGGGAAAAAAAGGACTTAAAGAGACATGATGACTAAATATGTCTAAATGTGGCCTCCCTGGAACAGGAAAGGACCTTTAAGTATGATGCATTAATATTGATTAATGAAGATGTTAATAATAACCAAACTAGAATATAAAGGATGTAGGAACCGTGTATTCTCCTCTTTATTTTCTGTAAGTTGAAAACTGTTATAAGAAATGAAGTTTGTGAAAGTATGTTGGAATGCAGGTACATAGCATAACACACACTCACACACACACACACACACACACACACACACACACGCATGTTAAACAGCCAGGATTACTGAGAGCCTATGGCGTGGCTAGATACAGAATGTAAGTCCTTGTCTTGAAAACCAATCCAATCAAGGTGACAAACTTTTCCTGGAATTAATGTAATTTTTTTCTCATCAGTCTCTGGAGTTGTAGGGTTAGCTTTTGAACATCTGAAGCTGCAGAGGAAGTGAAACATCTGCTCTGCTGCTGGTTCTCAGCAGATAATTCTCTTCGAATCTAGGAATGTGCTCACCTTGCTGGCTCCAGGGTGCACATGAGTGAGCCCAGCTTTCACCCCCTACCACCCCTTGTCCACAGTCTCACTACTCCAAGGTCTTAGGCTTTAGAACCCAAGCCACTTCAGAAACTGATCACATAATTATCTCAATTCAAAAATTCAGAGGCCACATCCTGTTTGAATCACTATGTACTTATTTGTATTTCCCAATGTCTTATATGTAACAACACCAAGGTTTCATCATCAGTAGAAATCACAGCTATGTACATAGCTCATTAGGGTCATTGTAGATATCCTGGAATTGTTTATGCTCCTCACTTCTGTGGCACTAGGGTGCTCATTGGATTTGCTACTGTACCTTGATACTTATATAAATAATGAGACACATAGGGACATACCATATGTCTATATCATTCTATTTTAGTATGATTTGTTTCTTTGATAATTCTATATTTTCTTTTTTTTTCTCCTCTTTTTTTTTGCACATCTATTAGATTTCTAAGGTAATTTACAAGCTGTTATGGTCTGGATGTGGCTAGTCTCTGAAGATTGTTCCTACAGTGGTGGTTTAAGGGAGTCTCAGTAAGTTGCTAAATGGGCCAGGCTGGGCTCAGACTTGGGATCTTCCTACCTGAGCCTCCCAAAGTATTAGGCTTATGGGTATGCACCACCATGCCTAGTTCTCCCTACAGTGTTCTTTAAAACTACATTGGAAAACTATTTTTCTGAGGAGTCCACAGACTTCTTTAGATTCCCAAAGGGGTGTATGGCATAAAGCCTGTTAAGAAGCTCTGGAATAATGGAAAGTCTCTGAACTGAGTCATAAATTGTATGCTCACCATCAAATTCACCTCCAGGATTCTCCTTTTTCTCAGCAGTTGAGCCTCTATAAGGAATCACTGTTCTTATTTGTTATGTTTGGCCATTAGATAAAAATGACTTTTTACCAGGGTTTTAAATGCAGTTCATTGTGAGGAATATTTTTCACCCCGTGATTTAGATCATGGTTATGAGTAAAATGAAATGGAAAATTGAGTCAATTCTCTGGATAATAATTCATGCTAATAGGTTGCTACATTTGTCTTTAATATCCAGACAATCACAGAAAAAGTGCTTTTAACTTGAGTTATCAGCATAGCTACATCACACTTGTCAACTTTTCTTTGAATGCACAGATTCAAGTGCCAGATGGAAGTTCCTAATGATATGAAGAGGGACAGGGCTTTTTCAGGAGAGTTATCTTCCAAATATGCACAATGAGATAGTTCATGTCTTCTGGAGACACCCACTGCATGCTGTGTACTGAATGAACATGTACACCACTGACTGGAAAACTTTTCTATTCCATTTGTATTCACACATCCCTAAGCCAGATGATGTTCTGTACAATACATAGGTCTTAGGACAGTGCTGCCTCTGTCAGAGCCATGGTGGTTTGCCAGGAGGCAGCAATTTAAGTAGAAGGCAGGCTTACCCTTGCCTCATAGTGCACAGGTCTTAAGCAATCTATGTGCTACTATGGACATCTAGTAGATTTCTAAGGTAATTGCAAGCTGTTATGGTTTGGATGTGGCTAGTGAATCTCTGAAGATTCACTGCAGGCTTGTTCCTGCGGTGGTGATGTTAAGAGGTCATGGGACCTCTGTAAGGCCAGGTGTACTGGAAGGGAGTCAGGTCATGGGACATCACTTTTGGAAAACACTAATGCCATCTCATGGAGAGAGTTAATTCCCCTGACAGTGGGTTGCAATAAAAAGAGAGTTTTATCATGTGTCTGTGTCATCATCTTGCCATGTGACCTCTCCTTTCCACACCAAATTATTCCCTTTACTTGCCCTCTACCATGATGTGATGTGGGCAGAGGCCCTCATGAGAGCCAAGTAGGTGCAGGTGTTTGCTCTTGAGTCTTAAGCTGAGAGATAACTGCAAGACCTCTCACATTCTAGCAATGAGGCTAGGACTTCAATATATAAACGAGAGAGAGAAGATACAACTTAATTCATAATGCATTAAAGGGCTTTCATGGGCTGGCCAAATAACTGAGCAGATTAAAGCACCTACAAGCAGGTGAAGGAGCTAGGGTTTGATCCCCGAGCCTACTGTGCTGGCCCAGCTGCTGGGTTGCACTGAGATGGTAAAGTAACTTGTTCTAGCATGGGTTCTTAATTTTTATTTTGATGTCTCTAATACTGCAAAGAATGGATATATCTGCTGTGGATTTATTTAAAATGCATTTGAATAATAACATAAATTATGGTCTGTGCAACAAAAAGGAGCTTGACACCAGAAACCCTCAGTTAAAGTGCAGTGGAGTCTACTGTGGATGGGCCAGCCTTAGGCTGTAGTTTCTTATTCTTTGTAGGACATTATAATCCTGCTTACCACCTGATTTTGAGGATGAAATCTTGATTTATAGAGTTCATGATCTGAGAATATGTCCAAAGCAGGGAACTATTTCCTCAGGCCAATCTTTCATCAGAATAAGTTGAAGATATACATTTAGCTTTGATCTAAATTCCAATTCAAAATTAAGAAGCAACTTCCCTTTAATCTTTATTTCCCCCAATTTTTCTTGAATATTTCCACATGCCTAGTGTTATACTTCTACAGTGTTGAAGTTAAGTCTTAGAACTATAAACAACACTTTTTGCCCAGCTTTCCTTATCTCTAGTTCTTGCTACCTGGAAACAGTCATTCAGGACACATTTTGGCCTTTCCTTTGGGGTTTGCCTAGGTATTTTCAAACCATCGCAGATAATAGAGACCTCCTCATATGTTGTCTCAGTTACCATCTTTATATGTCTTCTATCAGTTGTGATAATACTTGTGTTCCCTTACGCCTTCCCTATTCTTTTGTTCTTCTTCCTAACATGGTTTGTGTTTGTCAGCTTTCTGTCACTAAAACAAAACAGCCCCAAATAATTAATTTATAAGCCAATCACTAATGTGACTCATCGTTTTAGAAGTTTCATCTCTTGATCCTAGGCCTGTGGTGAAACAGCACATTGTGGCACGAATGTATGGTGGGAAAAACTGTCCACTCTATCAGCTAAGGAGAAAGAAAGTGAGGAGGGGCCTGGCGTCTCAAGGCCTTTGACAGGCACAGCTCCAGTGAGCCCAACCTCTCCTGAGGTAGTTTCCACCACTGCTCAACAGCTGTCCTGAGCATACAGCTTTACCAAGTGGGCTTTTTAGGGGATACTTAAGATCTAAAATAGCATAGTTCTACCATGATTTCACTCATGTGAACATTCAGTTTTTGGATCCCTAACATGATGATATAAATATTTTTCATAACTAGATATATAGTAAATGAGCATCATATTTTCCTTTGTTTGTATGAAAAAAGTTTAGGAATGATTAATGATTAATTTTCTATATCTTTATATTACTTTGCCTAAAAGCTTAAGTCATGAATACAAAACTTTCAATATATTCAAACATAGTGTTTGTGTCTATGTGTCTGAGTGTCTATGTGTCTGTCTGTCTGCCTCTCTCTCTCTCTCTCTCTCTCTCTCTCACACACACACATGCTTTCTCCCAGCTGCAGTCCTCTGTCTTGGTGGCTGCCAAGTCACGCTGCATGCAGCATCACTTTGGATCTTCCACTGTCATTGTTCTAGAATTCACTTTATCTCATTCCCATAATGAACCTCCTATCTCTTATTTATTGTTTCCTAATTTACCTCCTCTTGGTGGATTATAGCTTTCAGTGGCTTCTGTAAGAAAAGGCATGTAGGGCGTGAACTTAACTGAGGCTTTGTTTGCCAGCTATCAACTTGTCCCTCTGCTCCTGTTGTTTTCCTTTATGACACTGGAGCTGGACCCTGCCAAAATTTTTCCTTTGCAGCTGGAGCAGTGGTATGCTTCCCTGGGGGCAAGGGGGGGTGCTCTGGAAGGACAATGCAAGGAAAGGTCTTCTCTCCCTGCTTGCCTGGGCAGCTGCTGGTAGGTGTGCAAGGGACCAGTAGCACTTGCTACCCAGCAAGTTTTGCTCTGGCTTTCATAGGTGCCGAGCTGGGCATAACAGGGAAACTCACGACTTCATTGAGCATATTCTCTTGAGCTATTTTTTAAATAACATCCTCCCCTTCATTTTCTCTACTCATTCTTTCTGGAATTCCTATTATGTATGGATATTGAACTACCTACACAGATATGCTTAATTTTCTCTCCTATTTCTATCTCTCGTTTTCCTATGTGAGACTAATTTAACTGCACTTCACAAGATTTCCCTGATTTCATGTATGTGATGGCTAATCTTGGTTATCAGTTTGTTTCATTCAAGAGATGGCCAGAAGATTAGTAAATCTCACTTCTTGGTGTGTCTGCGTGGGTCACAGGGCATGGCCTTGGGCACTGTGTTTGATCCTGGCTTCTTCCTCTCTGGCTCATCCTTGCTCATTTCTCCTCCTGTCATGAGGGTAGTAGCTTCCTTTCATTCTATCCTGATGCCGCTTTGGAGCCAGCCAACCATGCACTGCAGCTTCTGAGGCCACAAATCTAGATAAACCTTTTCTCCCTTAAATTATAGGTTAGGTATTTTGAACCAACAATAAAAAACTTTCCAATACAGAAAATGAGTACCTACCTGAGCATGTGGTTCAGAAGCCTTTGGAACTGGTTTGTGAGAGGAGTCCGGAAAGGCTTAGAAATGTAGGCTTCAGAAGCTCTAGAACATTGTAAACAAAGCTTGATGAATGATCTGGCCAGAGCTCTTCAACATGCCAGTGGGAATGCAGATGGGAAGACTGGGCTCTGAGAGTGCCAGATGGAAAGTGGGACTCTGTTGGGATTGGACTCGTGGCCATTTGGGTTACATTCTTTTTTTAAAAATGTATTTCAGGGAAGGTTCTACAGGGTGTTCAGGGTCTTGCTATTAGATCAGACTTATAATGATTCACCTGTTTACAGCCTCCCAAGAGCTGGGGTTACAGGTGTGCCACCATGCCTAGTCTCAATTTCCATCTCAGAGAGACCCCTGAGGTGGGGGGCTGCCGGCATAGCAAGCCTGAGGATCAAACCCTGGTCCCCCCTACACCTGCTTGCAAGCACTTTAATCAGCTGAGCTATCTGGCCGGCCCTTGACCCACCATTTGTAAGAAAGAAAATCAATAGTAACTGGAACTGGAACTATTACCTGAGCAACTAACAGACTGGCTGGGGGGCATGTCCTGATACACTGAGGGCCTTTCAGGAGCTGGCCAGACCGCATCCATCAGCAGGCTCAAAACTGTACAAGTGTAAGCTCCTTTGAAAGTCTTTCATTTGAAAGAGTGTCTCAGGCTGGGGAGATAGCTCAGTGGAATAAGTGCTTGCCTAGCAAGCACAAGGTCCTGAGTTCGATCCCTGGTACTGTTGCAGGCACCTGAGTTAAGTAGAAATATTATAGGCACTCAGACAGAACCAGGCCCTCAAAGGAGATAACACAAAAGATGAAGATATCTTACAACTGTGGGAGGGATGGATGCTCCCTCAGTGAGCCAGACCTAAAGACCTAAAGACCAAACAAATGCTAAAAGATTAGCACCTGGGATTGATATTCTAAATAGGTATCAATCACCTTGAAAGAGCCCAAGTGAGTCACTAGCCCAACCCCCAACAGGAAGAGACCTTGTCCAGTATTCATGCCTGTTTACTCTGTGACTCACTTCCCCATTTGGCCCGGACTTAATCAATTTACCTGAGCAATGGTGCTTGTAATTTGATTGATCATAGTTTTGTCCCACCCCACATCCACCTAAGTGAGTTCCATTCTCTCCACTTTTGCCCCACATAGTTTTACACTATGAAAGTCCCTGAAGGAGATAGTTTCCTGGGGACTACCTGCTCGGGACCCCTCCTGTCCTTCTCTTGGGCAGGAGCTTTCTTTCCCTCAATAAATATATTCTGCCCATATCCTCCATTTGTTCCTAAAATTCATTCTTCAGTTTTAGAGAACACAAACGCATCCAGGTCAGGTTGGGAATCATTTTTCCGTATGTCATTTGGAGGTTCCCTGTATCATTTGGACATCGCCCACCCAAGATCAGTTTTTCTCCCTGTATCAGTACTGCCCAAAATGAACCACATACTTCCTCTCTAGTGCTTTCTTGCTCACTCTGCTTCCTGTCTGCCATGAGGTGAGCAGCTTTCTTTGGTTCTTGTCCCATGATGTTCGTGAGGAGGAGCCGAGTAGGAACTGAAACTCCTGAAACCAAGGTCCACAACAAACCTTTCCTTAAGGAAGGGTGCTAGGTACTCTGTCTCAACCCCAAACCCTGTCTAATACAGTGAGTGCATTCAAAAGTGAGGTGCAGAGGTGTTCATCCCTAAAGTAATCATCTTGCTGCCCTTTAGTGAGTCTTCTCAGAGAAGCGTCTGTGTGGGGGTGAGGTAGGAAGACAGCATGGCTAGACTGCCGGGGAAGGGAGGCATGACCAGATCCCGGGACACATATGCAAAACAATTCTCAGAGCCCTGTATGTGACTAACAACTGGCCTTGCAGAACCTTACCATTATAAATAGGAGCTAAGTGTCTGATATTATTATTATTATTATTATTATTATTATTATTAGTGTGTGTGTGTGTTTTAGTACAGGGTCTATAAGGTCTCACTACAGATAGCACTCATAGTGATTCTCCTGTTTTCAGCCACCTGAGTGCTGGGATTGCAGGCGTGTGCCTCCACGCCCAGCCTCAATTGCCATTTTAGGGCATCCCAGGGGTAGGGCCAGCACAGAAGGTCAGGAGATCAAACCCTGGCCCCTGTATCTGCCTAAGCAGATGCTTTAATCTGTTGAGCTATTTAGCTGGCCCAAGTGTCTGATTTTAGAGAACATGTGGCCTTTTTCTTTTTCTTTTTAACATCTCTTTCTTTCTTTCTTTCTTTCTTTCTTTCTTTCTTTCTTTCTTTCTTTCTTTCTTTCTGTCTTTCTGTCTTTCTGTCTTTCTGTCTTTCTGTCTTTCTGTCTTTCTGTCTTTCTTTCATGGTACTAAGGACAGAACTTGGGACCTTACATTTGCCAAGCAGGCAATTATGCCACTGAGCTATCTCCCCAGCCTTGGTCCCTCTTTTCCTTTGAACTCTTTTAACAGGTACAGTATCTTCCTGCACAAGAGGAGAAAACTTTCTCCATTTTAAAGTTTTCTCCTTTCTGCCTGCCTCAGCCAGTGGCAGCCAAGCAGGCTCTTGCTGACCTGAAGCCCTCTGGGTCCTAACGGCTGTCTACAGCTATCACTTCCCAGCCTCCTTTCTTTTAACAAAGTGCAAGTAATTTAGAAACATTTGCTGACTGCCTGAGCAGAACTAATGAACAGTATTTACAGCGTAACTTAGATGACTGCAAGTATACAATAGCAGAGCTGTCCTTCTTTTTAAAACTTTTTAAGGTTTTTGCTTAACAGAAGATGGAATGAACTCCCTTTTGTCCAGGTATTTATGGCCCTTTCTCAGGGAATGGTTAGAAACTATGGTTCTTAGAATAGCCCCTGAGAAAGAGGAAGAGGAGGAGGAGGAAGAGAAGGAGGAGGAAGAAGAGGAGGAAGAGATCATGAATGACCCTTCCCGGGACACCTCCCCCATGCCTGTCAGGAGGATGTGGGTTTCTCTGATCTATTAGATGAAGACAACCACACTGGGAGTTCTCTTTGTCCTCCTCACAACCCATGTGGGACCCTAGTGCCCCAGAGGAGCCCAGCATTGGTCAGCCCTGCATCATGTGCCCCGTGCAGCCTGATGTCCCTTGTACGAAGTACACGCAGATGGGTCAAAGTCCCATAGGTCAAATCCACAGTGGTGCTTTGTACTCCTCTACCTCACAACTTATCCGACCCCTAACAGAGGTCTTGGGGTAGAGAGGAATATGCAAATTCAGGTCCCCTTGTCACTTGCAGATGTCCAGCAGGTGACCAACTAGGGCAACTGGCAGATGACATTAGTAAGTTTGAAGATGGTTTCAAACTCGGAGCCTAGCTTTTTTTTTTTTTTTAATGAGTGAGAACGCTTTAATATCACCTTTAATGAGGTGAATTTTTTACACTAGTAAAATAATTTTATTTACATTTTTCTCATTATTAAGAGGAGAAGATACATGTCATTTAAGTTTTTAAAAGTAGATAATAGAAAAAAAGACTGAAAGGGCAAATTGTTAACAATTAATTTTTTAAAAATTTAATTTAGTTTTATTTTGAAGAATAAAAACAAAAAGCAAGAACAATCAGAAACAAAGATGGAAATGGGGTAACAAAACAATACATAGGCTACAGACTGTCAAAACAATAGTTGATTAACAGCGGCTGATATATTATCTATTTTTTTATCAGATTAACAGATACAGTTACATAAGATTGGACATATGATTATTACTGCTTACTTTCAAGAAACCTATACTCGGGGGCCAGGGAGCTGGCTCAGCGGAATAAGCACTTCCCTGGCAAGTGCAAGGGCCTGAGTTCAATCCCTGGTTCTGCCAAAAAAAAAGGAAAAGAAGAAACCTATACTCATAAGTGAAGTAAACCAGACCCACATGTGTAAATATAATATTGTCTCCCTAGTGTAGGAACCCAAAAGAAGAAATAAAACCTGAAAAGTATAACAGGTGTACTAAAACAAAATAAATGGAACTTAAGGATTAAACAAATAAGAGGAAAGGAGAAAAGATAGGGGAAAAGGTAGGGGGAAAACATGCATGTATATAGACAGAATAGCTGCCGTGATTGTACTGAGAACTTCCATCAGTTTTCTGAAAATAGCAGTTACTGCGTAGAATTTTCACCTTGACTAACTGTATGATGTTATCTGCATCTGAGCAACTATACTGAGGATGGCAATGTGCAATACAAAAGCTATGCTTGAATGCCTGACATCTTGGTCTTCTAATTGTGTGCCATTTCTACTGTCATATCAATTATTGCTCCAGTCTCTGTCAAATGAATTTTTAAAAAAGGTAAGAGAAGGAAAAAGAGAGACAAGAACCTTGCTTTTCACTCATTGTGGTGAATAACTGATTCATATTGGCCCCTTGCTATACACTTGCTAGATAAGAGACAACGAATCCTACACGAAGCTAGGAACTATAAAAATGAACAAGATGCTTAAAAGGGGAAGAATGGGCCAGCCGGATAGCTCAGGGGATTAAAGCACTTGCAAGCATGCACAGGGACCGGGGATTCAATGCCCAGGCCTGCCATGCTGGCTCGGCTCCCGGGGCATTCTGAGCTGGCAGTTGAGACTGGGCGTGGTGCTGCACACCTGTAATCCCAGCTCTTGGGAGGCTGTAAACAGGTGGATCACTATGACTCTGATCTAGTAGTGCGACTCTGAACACCTGTAGATCCTTCCCTAAAATACAGAAAAAATAAATAAATAAAAGGGGAAGGAAACCACTCTGAAGAGAGTCTCTTCAACAGAGCCACACTGGGCCAATAATACTAGTGAAAGACTTAAAAATATCTGGTGTGCTGGATGCTCTTACTATGTAGATGGAAAGATATATTAAACCTGTTAATTACGATAAGGTGAACAGGATCATACAGGGCACAGAGGAAACACAGCTTTTTTTCTGTAACTGATTAGAAGTCTTTCATAAATATGCTAATAAAGACCCATCTTCCGGGGAGGGAGAGGCAATAATGAAACATCATTTCACTTGTTAGTTTGCCCGGTATTCAACATGAACCACAACTGCAGAAGGGCCCACAGACAGCAACAGCCCAATTGCTGGACACGGCCTTTTCTGTGTTCGTCATGTGGGACCGAGAAGAGGAAGAAAAGGGACAGGTTAAGATAGCTGTGGGAACTGGCAACACTTTAAGCTCATCCAAATTGTCTAGGCAAAAACTGAGAGACAACTGAGGAAAGGATTCCTCTTTCAAGTGTAAGAAAACTAGACACTGGGCACAAGACTGCACCACACCTCTGCCTGGGTCCTGCTCCAAGGGGGAGGCAGCTGATATACCTGACTGTGCCCACTCCCACAGATGGGCCGGGCCAGCCAAGACCTCCACTTCTTCCCAAAGAAAACTTCAGTGCCCCTGTCCACAGAAACCACCATTCCTCTGAGGAATCTTGGGTAATCTTAGATGTCATGGATGAACCAATTAAACTGCTTATAAATACAGGGGCAGCTCATTCCATTTTGATTTCATCCTCAGGAGAGCCGTCCTCTAGGTCTGTAGCCATAGCTTGGGTCAAGGGGACCTCTAATTAGAGATTCTCTTTTTCTCCTTTGACGTGTTACTCTGAAAGCCAAATGATAACCTTGAGTTTCTAATTGTTTCACAATGTCCTATTCCCTTGCTAAGGATGGATTTGCTAGCAAAATTGGGGGCAATTCTCAAATTCTGGCCATGACTAAGATGGTTTTAACCTGTTGGGACTATCCCAGGTCTCCCTGATCAAACTAGTTAACAGTTGAATCCCTCTGCATGATACCACAGAGTACTTGGATGAACAAGTTCAACTATGCCAGGAGTGAGTTTTAAGACTAAAAGACCTCAGTTGGTTTCCTAACTAAAAGCAGTACTCAGCGAAGGAAGTGTCACATAGAGGTCTTCATCCATTCAAAGACAGTTTTCCCCAACATGATGCTCAGAAGCCTTGGAAATCATCCTGTAATATTCCTATTCTCCTGTAGTAAAGCTCTCAAGAGAATATACAGTGGTACAAGACCTCTGCCTCGTTAACAAGGGGAATGACAGCTGTCTAGGGACCGCATCAAGCCTCTCTGTGATCTTGGGCCTCCTGCCACCAAACAGTAGTCTTGTTCCTTCCCAAGAATGGCAGTCTCATGTATGATATGGCTACCTAATTTGGGACTAATATCAAAACCTTTATATGGGGTCATAAAAGACACTGAGTCTATGCCTGTAAAATGGACAAAATCGACTGACAGTGCCTTTAGGGAAATAAAACATGCCTTTACTCTGGCTCCAGCACTGGGAATTTATGACTTAAGAAAACCCTTTTTGGGATAGAGTATAGCTCAGTGGCACAGCACCTGCTTGGCAAGCACAAGGTCCTGAGTTCAGTTCCTCATATGAAAGAAAGGGAAGGAGAGATAGATAGATAGATAGATAGATAGATAGATAGATAGATAGATAGATAGATAGATAAACACTTTTTCCTCTGCATATAAAAAAAAGTTGGTTGAGGGGGTCTTAATCCAAAGGCTAGGATAAGAACCCCACCAAGTAGCATACTTGTTAAAAAAAAGTTAGATTGAGTAGGTGCTGGAAGGCCACCTCCCTGAGACCAGTAGCAGCTATAGCTGTGCAACAGAGGAAGCTACAAAGTTAACTTTAGGGAAGAGACCAGAAGTCTTGACCCCCTATCAGGTCAGAACTATTCTGGAGACAGAAGATTACTTGTGGTCAGCAGGGATACAGTTACCAAGTATCAGGTCATGCTCTTAGACACACCTGGGGATATTATAAAAACTTGCATTACTCTCAATCCTGCCTCTTTGATGCCCACAGACCCAGAAGCTTGTCACTTTTGTGAATATGTAATACTTAGAATATACAAGCAGGTAGGACACCACTGACCTCCTTTTCAAGACTCTGAGGAGGTGGAGTTCATTGATGGAAGTAGCTTTGTTCAAGAAGAACATCAGAAAGCCAGTGCTGCAGCTGTAAGCTCACAGCAGGTCACTGAAGTTAGACCTCTTCTTCCAGGAGCTTCTTCTCAGAAGGCAAAGCTCTTTCCAGGCATTGATACTTGGAAAAGGAGAACCAGCAATTAGACTTTACCTGTACGCTGCCATGTGCAGGACTTAAACAGATGTTCATTCTAATTGACACCTTTACAGGCTGGACTGAAGCTTTCCCTACCCCTTCAGACAAAGGTATGGAGGTTGTCAAGCTCCTGCTTATAGAAATCATCCTCAGATTTGGACTACCCCCCCACAATGGCAATTGGCCTTCTTTTATCTCTTAAGTAACCCAGGGGGTGACAAAACCTTTAGGAATAAAGTACCATCTCCATTCTACCTGGTGACCTTGATTTCTGAGGTCTGCAAAAGAAGCCTGAGTCTTGGCTCCAGTTGTTACCAGTAACACTCCCGAGGGTTCATAACATGTCCCCAGTGAGGCTAAGTTTCAGTTCACTTGAGACATTATATGGAAGGCCATTTCTCTTGTCTCATGTGATAGTGAATTGGGAGACCATGAGATTCTTACAGTATCCTACCTATCAACTGGGGCCAAGTACAACAGGCCATCCAGATGTATGGACAGAGGCCTTCCAGCTCTTGCCCCAAGGGGACTACTTCGTATCTGCCTTGCTGACCAAGGGCTTATAAAATTTGGACAAAAGGGACATCTGCTGACCAATTAAAGTCAAAATGGAAGGGCCCCTTTTCAGTGATCCTTGTCATACTGATTGCTGTAAAGGTGGCAGAGACAGATAATTGGATTCATCTTTCTAGAATAAAGCTGGTCCCACCTGACCTGTCTGAATAAGACTACCACAAGGAAAAATCTACTTCTTCCTCTGGAAGACTTGAATTAAGACTCCAGTACTGCTACAGATAAACAAACAAGATCCTTTAGGGCCATGGCTCTCATACTTTTGATAATTTACCTGACATTCCATTCTGACATACATTCTACTCCACAGGAAGCATGGAAGTTTGACCTGCTCCTCATATTTGGGCTAATAGTACAGTTTCTTTCTCCCAGCAAACAGGCAATAAAGTAGTCACAAACTAACTCATTTTTCATTGTCTTCCTGTCCAGTTTTTTCCTTCAGCCCAAACCAGTCAGCTACAGCATGCCAAAGTAGTTAGTGAGCTCCACAGTAGGAAGGGTCTATGGCCTCTTAAGGCTTAAAAAGCTATTGAAGACAGACCCCCCCCCCCCCCCGCTTCACTTCCTCAGCACTCCATAAAGAGCTACAGGGATTCTCAGGGAGACATGAAATAGGAGACAGAGTGCAGTTTAGACTGGCTTGAGGGGAAGAGTGACCAAAACTCACAGCACATGTGCAAAACAAAACACTGGACCCAAGTGTGGACTTCTCCTGAGAACCCTCAATGTGTGGAGTGAATAAAGACAGCATGAAGAACTCGCTGACATGCCATGCCCTAACTCCCTGAGGGATACTTTTATTTTTCCTATTTTTATTTTTTACTCCACACAAACTTGCTCTGCAAAGCCAATTTCTTATTACCTTCCATTTTTAACTTTTCCTCTTTAATTTTGCTATCAAAAATGTGAAACTTTGCCACTGTGTTTTGCTCAATTCTTTGTTTGAGATGGTTTTCTAGTTTTCAAGACTGATTATTTTGCAGCTAGGTCTTATTTTGGGGAATATAAGGTAGGATCAATTTCTCTAGTATGCTTATTTCTCTAGCAGGTCTAGAAGAAAATTCTACATCTTCCAAATGCCAAATTTAGTGCTGGGAGAATAGAAAATTTGAAGCAAGATATCCTCTGTGAACATAGATTCTTAAGACCTTAAACATTAACACTTCAGTAATCAATAGATAAAAATTATAATCAAGATTTCCATGATTTTGAGTTCAATGCCTGGTTCTGCAAAAAAAACAAAAATAAAAACAAAAAAAAATTTCCAGAATTAAAAAGAATCTATACATTTTACAACCATGTGTTGATTGATATGGATGGTATAGACAAACTGTCTCATATCTTAAAAACAAAGTTAGAAAGTACTTGACATGGCCTTCTTGTTGTCAGTTTACAATCCAAGTCTTTTATAGAACAGAAGTAGTTTCTTTCTTTCTCAACATTCTTCATATTTAGAGAATTCATATCTGTTGTTTCCATTCTCAAGGAAAGGGAGGAGGGGCTATACAGAGGGGAACAGAGGGGAGAGGTGACAAGCCCTAGCGGATACCTGCTTGATCCCAAGGTTCACGCAGCAAATTTGGGTGACCACCTGCAACCTACAGACATGGCTTCACATGGCCAATAGTCTGATTTTTAAATTCCTCAGTTCTTCTTACTGAAAATAACTTTTGCTTTTGTACATTTGTAACCATACAAAAACTTTAAAAATTTAAAATAATGTAAGTTGTCTCTAGAAGTGTCACATTCTCTTTATCCCTGAGCCAATATTTCTCATTGCCTCAGAGACATGGCATACACTGCCTGAAACAACTAATTTATTGCTCAGTTCTGTAAAATTCTCTGTGTTTCTTCCCACCCTCAAGGAGAGTACAGTCTTGAAAGCCAGACATTATTGGCAGGGAAAATGTCAAACCTTCCCAACACTTACCAAACCAAAGTTTGGAGATCTGTACACCAATTCTGCCGAGGAGACCTGAGAGTACAAGACCATGAGAGTGACTCCTGTTTGCCTCGAGAAGAAGTGGGTGACTTTTCAGTTGAAGGGTGGAGTGGGAGGCAGTAGGAAGGTTCAGGAGGTGCAGACTAGGGAGAAGACCCCCTGCGACCTCTAGGGGAGACCAAGCAAGTACAGGCCCTTCTTGGCTAAAGGAGCAGGTGTGTTTACAAGGGCCCAGAACACCCCAGAGGAGCTCCAGGTGGCACAGGGGACCGTGGTGACACCCAGCGCTACACCTTGTGCTCTGAAGGTTAAAGCTCATCCCCTTCACAGCTAAGAGGAATAAGGAACACCACTGCCAAGTTATTGGCACCTTACAGCTTTGTGTTCTACTTAAAAACTGCTATTTTAAGTAATAGTTATTTGTAAGACTTTTGATGGCTCTGGCATTGTGCTAAATATTCTGTAAGGATTGTCTCAGTATGAATAGTTGTGTTATGAGAGACACTTGTCTTGGAGCAGTTGTGGAGAGTTAGGAAGACACTCACTTGCTCAGGAGGACCTGTCACTATGTGGAGCCAGGACAGGAATGGAGACCTGGCCCAGCTCTTGGTGCCTCTGAAAGAGCCCCGCTGCCTGTCCTCCCTGCTTCTCCTCTGTGCTTTCTCTGATCCTCCTGTCCTCATCTTTTCCCCGAGAGAAAGTCAACTCTGTGACTGCTCATTTACACCCCTTTAGAGACTCCTTCACACTAAACTGTTACCTCACTCAAGCAAGTGAATATTTTTATTTTTATTTATTTTATTAAAGAACAAATAGCAATGAGACAGTTTCAAGACAAATTAACAGGACAGATTCAATAAATTAATACATTGCAAACTGTTTTTGTAATGTTTTAGCATTGTACAAGGTGCATACATGATATTATACTTACAGACAATATTATAGCAGATGTAAGCAAGTGAATTTTAAAATTCTATGGATATAATTTTCATAAGGTCCACAAGTATACAGTTACTTATATGAATGACTTTTACTACATTTTCTGAGTTGTACAACTATATCCTTAATCCAATTTTAGAATATTTCCATCACCCTATGTGTACTTACAGCACGTCTCTGTCCCCACCCCCTGCCCCACACTACCTCTCTAATTAAGATACTGCCTAAAAATGAAATCAGATATTATGTGGCATTTGTACTGGCTTCCTTCATTTAGTATAATATTTGTGGCATTTTGAGGTCATTCTTTTACATTACTGGATACTATTCTAGTGTGTAGATAAAGAGTGGATTTTGTTTATCTCTTTCTGATTTGATCAACATTTGGGTTATTCCCACTTTGGGATATTATGAATAAAGGCTGCTACAAACATTCATCTATCCAGTCTTTGCTTGGATATGTTTTCATTTTCTTGAATAGCTATCTGGGGGGAAAAAATCCAAGTCACATGATACTTTTAATTATGTGTGTGTGTGGGGGGAGGGCACTGGGCCTTCCCATTGAGCTACATTTCCAGTCTCTTCTTTTTTTTTCTTTTTTGGTGGTGCCAGGGATCAAACTCAGGACCTTGCGCTTGCCAGGCAAGGATTTATTCCACTGAGCTATCTCCCCAGCCCCTTCTACTCTCTTTTTAACTTTTTAATTTTAATAAAGGATCTTGCTATGTTGCTAAGTTTCCCTGGTTGGGTTCAAACTTGTGATCTTCCTGCTTCTCTCTCCCAGAGTGCTAGGATCACAGACCTGTGCCTTAGAAAGCAATCCCTTGTACTGGAAGCTTCATCCCTGAATATGTGTGGAGCGTTTTCCCCTCAATTGAAGGCATTCCAGCCATCTTTTTAATAATTTTTATATGAATTTTGCATGTTTACTCAGCTGTTTGTTCTTTAAAAAAAAATTGATGGGGAGGGCTGGGGTGTAGCTCAGTGGTAGAGCACTTGCTTAGCATTCAGGAGGCTCTGGGCCTGAACACCAACACTGCTAAATAAATACATACTGAGTTTTTAAAGACAGGCAATGGTGGGATTTATCAAGTAGGAAGCATGGCAGGCCCTGGCTGCCATGGACTTGCATTCTTTAAGGGTGACAAGAGCAACTCTTGGCTCCACAGAAAATACAGCACATGGTCTGTGTACCAGAGTAACTCTTGTGCAGCGGAGACTGGAAAATGTGGCTTAGATCAAGCCCTCTTTGGAGTGAAGAGAGGAGACTTTTCTCTTTTAGGGTCCATGAGAGACTTCCAGATGTCTTCCCCACACTGATGGCTTACTAGTTGAATTCATTTGCACGTAAATAGCGTTGGCCTTCTCAGAAACACTTGGGTTTTAAAGGTTAGATCTGGATGTTTGTAGGCTGGTCATGCATTCCCCAATCTGCCCACATTGCCCACAACTCCCTGTTGACCAACCTAAGAACAAAGAGGACTGGCACTCTGATTTTAAGGGCTGCTGCTGCATTACAGTAATCAAGACAGCATGGTACTTGGTGTCCTTGTAGATCAATGGAGGAAAAGAGAGTTCAGAAATCAACCCACTCTGAGTGGTCATTTGATTTTTGATAAAGGTGCAACAGTAATTCAATGGAAAAGACATTCCTTTCAAGAAAAGCTTTTATAACTGTTGGATACTTCTATGCAGAAACTCCACAAAAAAAGCTAAAACCATTGCTCTTCAAAAACAATACTGAGAAAAATACAAAGAAAACCACAGACTGGAAGAAAGTATTTGCAAACCACATAACCCCAAAGGCTGGGAGCCATATTGTATACAGAGAGAATTCTCTTAAAACAAAACAAAAAAACCCAATAATAAAGAAACAAATAACCCAATAAGGAAATGGGCAAAAGATTTAAACATAAACTACACTGAAAAACATATACAGATGGTAAACAAGCACATTAAAAGATGTTCAGCAGTTTTAGTCATTATGGAAATGCAAATTAAAAATCATGACGTGTTATTATTACCCCCGCTAGAATGGCTAATGTTAAAACAAAACAAAACAAAAGCTACTTTTAATATCAAGTACTGAGAAGGATGCAAAGCAGCTGGACATTTCATACATTTTTTCAGAATGCAAACATGTCATAGTCCCTTTGGAAAACAATTTGGCATTTTCTAATACAGTGAAACATATACCATATACCATATGACCTAGGAATATAAGTCTAGTTATTTATCCAAGAGAAAGAAGAACTTGTGTTCACAAAATATTATAAGTGAATGCTTATGTTTATGTTATTTATAATCATTCCAAACTTGAAACGAAGCAAATGTCCATCAACTGGTACTTCCATGCAGGGGACACCACTCAGCAATAAAAAAGAACAGATGGCTGATACGTACAACATGGATGAATCTCAGATCCGTTATGCTAGGAGAAAGAAAGCACACCAGGAGGTTGTGTATTGCTGGATTCGCTTTATATGACATTCTGAAAAAGGCAAAACACAAAAAGGAAAAGATTGGTGATTACTGGGGGTTTGAGAGGGGAGAAAGTTGAAAATGGAGAGAGGGAAACTTGGGAAGAGGGAGGTGTTGTGTGTCCTGACTCTAGTGTGGTCATGACCGGATATGTTTGTCAAAGCTCAAGACTATAGACTCTATTCAAAAAAGGGCTGAATCTACTGTCTGTAAGTGCTGAGAGGAAAGGCCCATAGGGCTATTTTCTAATGTTAGCATTTATAAGATCCTACCCTAACATTTCAAGTAACCTTGAAATATGGAGAAAATAGCTTTCTTTGGCTAATTATTAAGTATTCAATGTAAGAAAAGGTGACCTACCCAATTTGGCTTGTATAAAAAGCACACACTATTATACAGCATCCTGCCACAAACCTAAGTAAAGCTTCTCTGGTCGTATTTCCAGGGATGCTCACATACTTACCCCTTTAATGTGTCTGCTAAGCACATAAACTCTCTTCACTTTCCTTTCCAGCTGCGAGCACTTCCTATCCATGGTGTCCGTGCAGTATAATTCTGTCACCTCCCCTTACATCTTTCATCATTTCTGACTGCAGCATTTGCAAATCATGTTTAATTTTGTTTGCCCAGAATAACAATGAAATGCTAAAAAAGTATTCTATTCACACTCCACACTCTCATAGTAACAGAAGAGCCTTAACACGCTGCTGTCCTCCGAGGGAGCTTGCGGTAAAGCAGGAGAAACATTATGAATAATTAAAAATATGATATTTACTCCAGGAGAAAGATAAATCTTTGAAAAAATCTCTGCTGGCAGAAGGTTTCACAATCAGGTATCATATCCTTGCAAATAAATTGCTAGTCTTTGCTGGTGTCAAGGGATTTCATGGTGATATATTAATGAGAGAAAGATGCTCAACTTGATCATTAAGGATGGGAAGAAAGGACTGTGTTACCTCTTGTTAATTCTTATCATTCTTCATTGTTATTGAACAAGTAGGCACCAGATGCTTAGCTTCATGACAAAACTAGAGTTACAAGAGGAGAAGCAGAGCCTAAGAAGAATAGTTTGTTCTAGAATCTGATCATCTGAGATCTTAGGAAATTAATTTTTTTTCATCAAAGAAGTTGTTAGTCTAGAATTTATAAAGAACTAAGATATAACAGGGCCCTCAAATTTAAAGACCCAATTCAGAAATGGGCATCTGAGATGAATACACACTTCTCAGAGGACGAAATTAAAGAAGCGAACAAATATATGAAAAAATGCTCCACATCACTAGCCATTCGTGAAATGCAAATAAAAACAACACTGAGATATCATCTCACTCCA